>AWOL01S0105460.1:0-10705 GCA_000715115.1 Nicotiana otophora | reverse complement strand
CTTATGGATATGGTTAGGAGCATGATGAGTAATTCCTCATTACCCAAATCATTGTAGATGTATACTCTTAAAACAGTTGTATATTTATTAAACAGGGTTCCTAGTAAGGTAGTTCCAAAGACTCCGTTTGAACTGTGGACATAAAGGAAACCTAGTTTAAGGCACCTGCATGTTTGGGGTTTCCCAGCGGAAGCTAGAGTTTATAATTCACAAGAAAAGAAATTAGATTCTCGAATAGTAAGTGGTTACTTTATTGGTTACCCAGAGAAATCTAAAGGGTATGTGTTTTACTGTCCAAACCATAGTTCGAGAATTATTGAAACCGGTAATGAAGATTCATCGAGAATAGTGAAGTTAGGGGGAGTGTTAAAAAATAAAGTGTGGAAATAAAAGAGGTGGGGGTCAATATTCCATTACTCACGAATGTGCCTACTTTCACACAAATACCAAATATTGTTCCAGTTGTTGAAGAACACTTTGACAATACTGAGCAGCATTTGGATGAAACACTTCATGAAGAAACTAACTCGCAAATATCCGACACAAATGAACCACAAGAAATGCCATTAAAAAAATCTCAAAGAGTAAGAAAATCGGTTATTTCAGATGATTACATGGTTTATTTGAAAGAGTCAAATTTTGACATTGGTCTTAATAAGGATTCAGTTTCATTTTCACAAGCCATAGAAAGTAATGAGTCTGACAAATGGATTGATGCCATGAAGGAAGAGTTAAAATCCATGGAATACAATAAATTCTGGGATCTCGTTGAATTGCCAGAAAATTCTAAGAGAATCGGGTGTAGATGGGTAGGTTTTTAAGACCAGACATGATTCAAATGGAAATATTAAATGATATAAATCCAGACTTATTGCTAAGGGTTATACTCAGAAATGAGGCATTAATTATAAAGAGACCTTTTCAACAGTCTCAAAGAAAAACTCGTTAAGGATTATTATGGCCTTGGTGGCTCATTATGATTTAGAGTTACACCAAATGGATGTGAAAACTGCCTTTCTAAATGGAGATCTCGAGGAGAAAGTTTATATGAACCAACCAGAGTGTTTCGAAACTAAAGGAAAAGGTCAAATGGTGTGTAAACTAAAGAAGTCAATATATGGACTCAAACAAGACTCATAACAATGGTCTATAAAGTTTAATGATACAATAACATCTTTTAGTTTGTGGAAAATACCATTGATCGGTGTATATACCAAAAGATCAGTATGAGCAAGTGTATATTTTTAGACCTATATGTTGACGATATTCTACTTGCTGCTAATGATTTAGGTATATTGAGTGAGACTAAAGATTTTCTCTCTAAGANGGGTGTAGATGGGTAGGTTTTTAAGACCAGACATGATTCAAATGGAAATATTAAATGATATAAATCCAGACTTATTGCTAAGGGTTATACTCAGAAATGAGGCATTAATTATAAAGAGACCTTTTCAACAGTCTCAAAGAAAAACTCGTTAAGGATTATTATGGCCTTGGTGGCTCATTATGATTTAGAGTTACACCAAATGGATGTGAAAACTGCCTTTCTAAATGGAGATCTCGAGGAGAAAGTTTATATGAACCAGCCAGAGTGTTTCGAAACTAAAGGAAAAGGTCAAATGGTGTGTAAACTAAAGAAGTCAATATATGGACTCAAACAAGACTCATAACAATGGTCTATAAAGTTTAATGATACAATAACATCTTTTGNTCTTGGAGACTGGACGTCACCTTGATCTATTACAGACTCTTTATGTATCTTCAATTTCTAGGAATTTAATTTCTATTTCAAGACTTGATGTTTATGGTTTTGATTTAAAGTTTAGAAATGAATGTTTTAATTTATATAAGAATGTTATTTTTTATTGTTCTGGTATTCTTATTGATGGTTTATATAAATTGAAACTCCAAATTGGTTTTTCTGAATCATTTCTTATTGTTCAACATAATGTTGGAATTAAACGTAGTTTACTAGATGAAAGTTCTGCTTACTTGTGGCATAGACGTTTGGGTCATATATCCAAAGAAAGGCTAGAAAGATTAGTAAAGAAGGAGATTCTGCCGAATCTAAATTTTACTAATCTTTATATATGTTTGGATTTCATTAAGGGAAAGCAAACCAAACATAGTAAGAAAGGTGCCACAAGAAGCACCCAACTTCTTGAAATTATACACATCGATATTTATGGACCCTTTGATATTCCATCTTTTGGTGGAAAAAAATAGTTTATCACTTTTATCGATGACTTTTCATGTAATGGATACATCTATTTGCTGAAAGAAAAATCTCAAGCAGCAGATGCTCTCAAAATATTTATTAATGAGGTTGAAAGGTAATTAGATAAAAAGGTGAAAATCATTAGGTCAGATAGAGCTGGTGAATATTATGGAAAATATAATGAATCAGGACAATATCTAGATCCATTTGCAAAGTTTCTCGAGAAACGCGACATATGCGCACAGTATACTATGATAGGAACACCTCAACAAAATCGTGTTGCAGAAAGGCATAATCGAACACTTATGGATATGGTTAGGAGCATGATGAGTAATTCCTCATTACCCAAATCATTGTAGATGTATACTCTTAAAACAGTTGTATATTTATTAAACAGGGTTCCTAGTAAGGTAGTTCCAAAGACTCCGTTTGAACTGTGGACATAAAGGAAACCTAGTTTAAGGCACCTGCATGTTTGGGGTTTCCCAGCGGAAGCTAGAGTTTATAATTCACAAGAAAAGAAATTAGATTCTCGAATAGTAAGTGGTTACTTTATTGGTTACCCAGAGAAATCTAAAGGGTATGTGTTTTACTGTCCAAACCATAGTTCGAGAATTATTGAAACCGGTAATGAAGATTCATCGAGAATAGTGAAGTTAGGGGGAGTGTTAAAAAATAAAGTGTGGAAATAAAAGAGGTGGGGGTCAATATTCCATTACTCACGAATGTGCCTACTTTCACACAAATACCAAATATTGTTCCAGTTGTTGAAGAACACTTTGACAATACTGAGCAGCATTTGGATGAAACACTTCATGAAGAAACTAACTCGCAAATATCCGACACAAATGAACCACAAGAAATGCCATTAAAAAAATCTCAAAGAGTAAGAAAATCGGTTATTTCAGATGATTACATGGTTTATTTGAAAGAGTCAAATTTTGACATTGGTCTTAATAAGGATTCAGTTTCATTTTCACAAGCCATAGAAAGTAATGAGTCTGACAAATGGATTGATGCCATGAAGGAAGAGTTAAAATCCATGGAATACAATAAATTCTGGGATCTCGTTGAATTGCCAGAAAATTCTAAGAGAATCGGGTGTAGATGGGTAGGTTTTTAAGACCAGACATGATTCAAATGGAAATATTAAATGATATAAATCCAGACTTATTGCTAAGGGTTATACTCAAAAATGAGGCATTAATTATAAAGAGACCTTTTCAACAGTCTCAAAGAAAAACTCGTTAAGGATTATTATGGCCTTGGTGGCTCATTATGATTTAGAGTTACACCAAATGGATGTGAAAACTGCCTTTCTAAATGGAGATCTCGAGGAGAAAGTTTATATGAACCAACCAGAGTGTTTCGAAACTAAAGGAAAAGGTCAAATGGTGTGTAAACTAAAGAAGTCAATATATGGACTCAAACAAGACTCATAACAATGGTCTATAAAGTTTAATGATACAATAACATCTTTTAGTTTGTGGAAAATACCATTGATCGGTGTATATACCAAAAGATCAGTATGAGCAAGTGTATATTTTTAGACCTATATGTTGACGATATTCTACTTGCTGCTAATGATTTAGGTATATTGAGTGAGACTAAAGATTTTCTCTCTAAGAATTTTAAAATAAAAGATATGGGTGAGGCATCCTATGTGATAGGAATAGAAATATTCTGTGATAGATCATAAGGATTATTGGGACTGTCTCAGAAAGGCTATATCGAAAGAATTTTAGGGAGATTTAACATGAACAATTGTTCAACAGGAATTATTCCGATTCAAAAAGAGGACAAATTTAGTCTCATGCAATGCCCTAAGAATAATATAGAACATAAATAAATTGAATCAATTCCTTACTTTTCTATTGTTGGTAGTCTGGTGTATGCTTAGACTTGCACAAGACCAGATATTAATTTTACGGTTAGAATGCTGGGAAGATATTAGAGTAACCCAGGAATTGATCACTGAAAAGTTGCAAAGAAAGTCTTGAGGTACCTGAAAGGAACGAAGGATTACATGCTCATGTATATGTATAGGAGATTCAAGCATTTGGAAGTTGTTAGATACTCGAATTCAGATTTTGCTGGATGTATTGATATTAGAAAGTTCACATTTGGTTCTTTGTTCTAATTAGCTGAAGGAGCAATATCATGGAAGAGTGCCAAACAGTCTATCATTGTTGCATCCACAATGGAAGCAAAATTTGTGGTATGTTTTGAAGCCACAATCCATGCATTATGGCTGCGAAACTTTATTTCAGGACTTGGGGTTGTCGACACCATTACCAAGCCGCTGAAAATTTATTGTGATAATTCTGCAGCAGTATTCTTCTCCAAGAACAATTAGTACTCCAAATGAGCCAAACATATGGAATTAAAGTACTTTGCCGTCAAGGAGGAAGTTCGAAAACAAAGAGTGTCACTTGAGCATATTAGAACTGATCTCATGATTACAAATCCTTTAACGAAAGGTTTACAGCCAAAGATATTTAAAGAACATGTACATAGAATGGGTCTTAGTTGTATTTATGATTGATGTATATATGATGTTTTGACACTCTGAGCTCATTTATGTGTTTCTGATATACATTAATGATTTCATGTTTCTCATAAAGGTGTACACATTATAGTTTTGAGATATTACAGGATAAGTCTCAATGAGACATTATTGTGGAACATAATATTTTATAACCTATGGACCTTGTTCGATGAGTTGCTAATCTTGTAGTATATGGAAGGGAGTATGTAGACAAAATTATATGTATAACTTCCATAACTCACATTTAACAGTTTGTCGTATTATGGTATTTATGATGGACATTATAAAAGAGATTCGTTTATGCGCAACTAATATTTATATGATTAAATATTAATATGATGTGATTATTGAGCCAAGTGGGAGAATGCTAGATTTCCCTATTATGTATATGATCTAATATAATAAATGCCATAATTAATATTTAATGAAAGACAAATCTCGTCCGTCCGATCGGTTATTTGATGGACTTACCGGATTAAATGAGGACCTTTATAAATTGGTCCTCTCCCCACCCATTAGGGTTACCACCTATTCTATTCTTCTTTTCCATCACTAAATGTAGCGGTAACGAAAGCTAAGGCAAGGGGCGAGAAACCAATTTAATTAACGTTTCCGCTTCGTGATAATAACTTCCGCTTCAGGTATATTTTTTGTAACGATTATATGTAAGATTATCATGTTCAAAATTCTGATATGAATTAAAGTTTATGTTTACAACAATACGCAGCCACCATCCAAACAAGCTATTAGAGTTACTACGAAAGGGGACGGAAGTATAACTTTTTATGGATGAATTTTAATGTAAGAAAAGGTTAAGTAATCCGGACAGACAAAGAAGGCATCACTACTATTAGGAACGATATTACTAATATTGTCGTTTTAAATAATTTGGCTATACTTGAAAACTCTACTGCTACATCTTTTGGCTGTAATAGTTCTAGAACTAGTATGACTGTATCTACTCCCAATGGGAGAACAGTGTACTGTGTTTTGCCTACCTAGTATTAAATAAATTTCTCATTCCACCAAAAATAAAAAAGAGACAATAAACAACCAATCGGTATATAAATTACTCCTACTAAACTAGTACGGCATTCTATGCAGATATTATACTGCTTAATTATAATGCATAACAAACGGATTCAAAGGGAACCATAAAATTCTCTCAATGTTATCACTTGATCTGGACATTACTACAGTTTTCCACCAATAATATGCAAGATATCAAAAGCATACTTTAGGTGTAAAAACTAAGTAGAACTTCACCGTCGAGGAACTTTTTATGCCGTACTACAAGTTTCCTTTTCTTACCATTCTTGAGCTAAGTTTATTTTCCGTATTAATTGTCACTTCTGATTTAGCATAAATAATATCAATAATATGCTTGATATGATGTTTTGTTTATAATAAAAAAAAAGTAATAATTGTGAGAGCCATTTAGGTCTATTTTGAGTGGCTCTCAAAAGTATTTGCAAATATTTAAGGTGACGTTTATTCTAGAATTCGCTTAAACTGAACACTTAAGCCTAAGGTGAGCGGGATTTATTGTTCTATAGGGTTCATCATCCCTTTCCTGACTTTTTAGTAATGTATTCGTTTTTTTTAGCAAAATAAAACTTTTGGTAAAGATTTTATTTCTAAACTTAACTTTTAAAATCTTCCAAAAACGCTGAACTAATTTTTGAAGTTCTTATGATTTTTCAAAAATTGAATAATTGAGCTTGAAATTCTTGATTAGGAGAGATAGCATATAAAATTACTTGCTTGTGCTATATGAAAGGCTCCAAAAGATTTGATAGACCAAATGCTTCTGAAAATACATTGACTTAACCATCACATCATCGATGTAAACTCTAATGTTATAACCCATAAGGTCATGTAAGACATAATTTCTTTATTTGTGGATAAGTGGCACACGTACATTCTATAGTCCAAAATGGACTTAGTAGCCACTCAAAGATATAGATAAAGCCAATTTATTGAACATGCAATCTTATAGACATTGTCTCCTTTGACAATAAAGAGAATTTGAGCTTTTAAGTTCTTGAAATATACACAAGTTTTTGTTTTGGTCCTTGTATTATCGAGTTAATTAAGTATATAGTTAACCTTCAATTAGTTAAAATATGACTTTTTGATTCTTTTACTAGTAAATCTTCACAAACTTAATGAATTATTAACTGTTATATTATTTAATATACTCTATATCTTCTTTCTTATTTGTTTCAAGGCGTGGTATTCACTTTTTAAAGTAAAATACTTGCAAACATTTAGTTATCACGAAAATTATTTTAGCAGCCACAGTTTCTTTTTTGAATATAAGTTTATACCAATATTTTACTGCTTTAGACAGTAACAACAACAACAACCCAGTATAATCCCACTAGTGAGGTCTGGAGAGGATAGTGTGTACGCAGACCTTACCCTTACCCTGGGGTAGAGAGGCTGTTTCCAATAGACCCTCGGCATCCTTCCCTCCAAGAACTCCCCACCTTGCTCTTGGGGTGACTCGAACTCACAACCTCTTGGTTGGAAGTGGAGGGTGCTTACCATCAGAGCTAGACAATACAGTCAAAATTTAGATCTACCTGTTTCTCGGAAATAATTAAAAATTCACATGACGAAATCCCCTGTACGTATTTTCTTCGTTAGTTGAAAGGGAAACACGAAATAGCCTCCAAAGTTTGGCTTATAACACCACGTGTGCACCACCAGTATAATTGTTTAAAACTTTCCCTGTTTCTTTAGAGGATTTACCCGATGCACAATTAAGAAATTTAATATCAATATATTTCTATCTTATAACATGTATTATTCATTTTAATTGTACTATATACAACAGTACAAGTGCTTATATAATAATTCAATAGTAGATTAAGTTACCTTTTTAAATCAAGTTAACATTATTTATTAATGCATATAATACTCCTCTATATTTATTTACTACAAATTCCTTAGTAGTAAGTAACTTATTAAATACTTCTGATATAAAAAAAAAAATTAAACACTTACTTTATTTTCTAAGTATCTGTGAATGGTTTTATAGAACTAGTGAACAAAAGTTAAACTTCTTTACCATTTATTGGAACATCTGATCCGTAACCGACTGCACCGCTCTTTGTCCCTCGTGCCACAGGCTCCTTCACTTCTCCTTCAATTCATCTCTTCCTATAGGAGTATTTGATTTCATCTCTTCCTACCACTTAGACCAAACATAATTTCATCCAATTAAATTTCGAAAAGAAAAAGAGTAGCATGCATTTCTTCTTTTATTAGGAGCTATGAGAAAAGATTACATATCATATATATAAGGCACATTAACATGCCAAGTATACAGTATTTGATCTTTTTCTCTGTTACAAAAACCAAAAAAATAAAAAATGATCAGCTTTGCTTATGAATATTCACAGCAACAGTGATCATTGCTTATTGCCGCCTGCGGCGTTGCCCTCCTTTATTCCTGTTTTTCCTCTTTATTAGTTTTTGAATTTTTTTTTAAATAAAAAGAAAACAAATTGAGATGCATGCAATATTCTCAAAGACAAATGTAGGGGGTTTCACATGTTCCCTGGCGGTGCAAGGGTGAGTTCAAGATTGAGAGCCCTGGTGCTGGTGGTTGGTGGCTCACTGCCGCCGTTAACGCCGCCGCCAATGAAGTCAACCGTCTTGGTTTGGTTACTTGGATCCCGGTTAATGATCACTCCAGCTCTAGTTAAAGCCTCCACATAGTACCTATCACGCGCCAACTGCAGCGGGGCAGAACATCCAGCAACCGGAAAATGGCGTGACTGAGGATTCTGAATTGGCAACGGAATCCTCACCGCACCACCGCCGGCGCTTGACGACCCAATATGACTGTTCTGAAAAGGACCATGATTGTTTGTATTAATGTTAACATGATTTCTAGTACTAAGTTTTGCCATAAAATCTCTAGTGTTCATGAGGTTATCCTCAGTTGTCGGAGAAAAATTAGTTATGGCCCGCCTACCACGAAGCAGCCTGGCGGCCGTATCGTAAGCCTTAGCAGCTTCCACCGCCGTATCAAAAGTCCCAAGCCAGACACGTGTTTTCTGGCCAGGATCTCTTATCTCAGCGGCGTACCTCCCCCATGGCCTCTTCCTCACACCCCTATAATGCACCTCATCTGAAGGCACCCCTACTCCACTCGGAACCGGAACCGCCACCGTCCCAGCCAAGTGACCATTTTCCGCCATATCGAAATGGAAAGGAATTATCAAAGAATTAGTGTATGACTGAGTGAGCGAAAGAGAGTGGTTTATATAGCCGCCTCTAGTGGGGATTATGTGGGGTCCACTACTAATTACGTGGCATTTGGTTTTAGTTGGCGGCATTTTTATGTTTTTCTGATACGTGGGACTGAGTGGGTACATACACATTTGCTGTTATAGGACTGCATGCCCTATTGTCTTTTTCTATTTTCCAACGTGCCACGCCCTACTCACCCCTCACAAAAAATAAAGCAAACTCTTTTTTTCTTTGTTTTTCTTTTTTTGTCCTTTTTTCACTAAAAAAATGTGGAGAACTAAATATTTTTTTAAGGGTTTTTGTGGAAAAACCAATCATGTTACAAAAATTAAAATCCATTTTCATTTTCTGATTTATATATTTATCGGATATTTTCCAATAAAGGAATGGTTGTCACGCGCCAACAGATTACGTATTGATTATTTGTAATACGACAAGTATAACCGTTATTTAAGATCAATAAAAAATTGTGTTCGTCGTATTATGTTTTCGTGCAATAAATAAATCATATCTTGTTAGGTCATGCACGTATTCAGAAAATAATTAACTAAATGACAAAAAACTCGATAGTGCAACAAGTTAAAACATACGTTGAGATTATTAGGTTCATTTTACGAATTAAATAGCCAAAAAGTATTTGACTTTTTAAAGAAAATAAAATTCAACGGTTAAATAAAAAAACTGTGTTAAAAAAATTAACAAATTTTATAAGGGGACATCATTTAGTTAATAAATTATATTGATATATTATTAATTTAGTTGGATTTCCTAAAAACTCACCCAAAAAAGTTCTTAAGAATGAATAGTTTAGTTAATTAAGATTAAAAAAAAAACTCAATTGACATGTTTTATAGATTACATTTAGATATACATTTTTTTGGTATCAATTAGATTGCTATATAGAAAACAAAGATAATGACGTAAGCATGACATGGTGAGGATATAGTTTTGGATAGCAATTTTATTTTTAAAATATGGTATATCCACAAATAAACAAATGTTGAATGAGTGATGAATTGGTAGTTATTAATTAACTACTTACCTAAAAGCCACAATTATGTAAATTTTGTCTTGGGGATTCTTTGAGGGTCCAGTAGGATTACTTACCAAAATATTTTCATTAGTCATAACTCATAAGTCATAACCAAATGGTGATACTCAAAGGCAAGTAAATTATTAAAAACAGAAATATAATCTGATTACAGTAATAAAATTTTGGTAGGTACATGTGGAAGTTCGGGAACTGAAACCGGCAATAACCGGTTTGAATTAGAGTTGTCGGCGTGCTTCCGGTATCTCGTCGAGGAAAGATCCACCTTTTATTGTATCTGATGCCTGCTATGAGATTGCATGTACTCTTTGTCTTTTCTATTTCCCAAAATGACACGTCCCAGCCTCGCAAACATAAGCACTATTTTTAATAAGTACATATTTTTTAATTTATTTTCAACTCAAGAAAATTTGGATAAAGAAACTGCTGTTTAGTTTTTTTTGCTTTAGAAGTCACCAAGGAAATTACAAAGTTGAAATCCATATTATGTATATGAGAGTATAACAATTATTTTCACTTCAAAAACAATCTTATTTATCAATCGTGTCGTATATGGTAACACACGTTTTTGAACAAATGAAATAGTACATAGTGGTTATTATAACAAGTCGCACACAAAGTA
>AWOL01S0105440.1:17624-30322 GCA_000715115.1 Nicotiana otophora | reverse complement strand
GCAACAAATCAATGCCAAAATCAATATCTCTGTCGGGCGGCATGCCCGGAAGATCAGCTGGGAACACATCTGGAAAGTCCCTCACTACTAGAACTGACTAAACTGTAGGGGTATCAATATTGACATCTCTCACATAAGCTAGATATGCGTCACACCCCTTCTCAACCATTCGTCGAGCTTTAAGAAATGAAATAACTCTGCTGGGAGTATACTCTAAGGTACCTCTCCACTCTAACCGCGATAAACCTGGCATAGCCAGCGTCACGGTTTTAGCGTGACAATCAAGAATAGCATAATGGGGTAAAAACCAGTCCATGCCTAAAATAATATGAAAGTCCACCATGATGAGCAATAATAAATTGGCTCTGGTCTCAAAATCACTAAGAGCAATCAAACATGACCGATACACGCGGTCCACAATAAGAGAATCTCCCGCAGGAGTACACACATAAATAGGGGAACTCAAAGAATCCCGCGATATGCCCAAATAGGGGGCAAAATAAGAGGACACATAGAAATATGTAGATTCGAGGTCAAATAATACCGATGCATCTCTATGACAGACTGGAACAATACCTGTAATGAAAGAATCAGTAGCGACTGCCTCTGTACGAGCAGGAAGAGCATAATATCTGGCCTGGCCTCCCCCTCTAGGGCAACCTTTACCTCCCCGACCTCCACCTCAGGCTGGCTGAGCAGGTGGGGTAGCAGCTGGTACCGTAATCATAGCCTGAGGACCTGATGGAGCACGCTGTGGCTGAGAAGTCTATGGAGGTGCACCCCTCATAAATCTAGGGCAATCTCTCACCATATGGCGAGTGTCGCCACACTCAAAACAAGCTCTGGGAGGGTGTGGCTGCTGTGGCTGGCTCAGGCCAGGTCTGCTGGACTGGCCACTAGGAACACCCTGTGCAGGAGGCACACTAGATACTGGCGGTGCATAATAAGGCTCCTGGGGGCTAGAAGGGACCAGAATACCACTAGCGGCTGGAAGAGCTAAATGGACGGGGCCACTCGCATAACCCCTACCATGGCGAGTGGATGGGGCACGAGTACCAGAATAAGAACCAGTCTCTCGAGACCTCTTGGCCTCCCTCTCCTCTCTATCCTGGGTAAGCATGCCCTCCAATCTCCTGGCGATACTCACAACCTGCTGATAAGAAATATCCATCTCCAACTCCTTGGCCATACTAATCCGTATGCTAGGGTGGAGTCCCTCAATAAACTGTCGAACCCTCTCTCGAACTATGGCAACCAAGGCCGGTGCATGTCGAGCCAAATCACTGAAGTGAACTGCATACTCTGACACAGTCATATATCCCTGGTGCAACTGCTCAAACTTCACGCGCCATGAGTCCCTGAGCTCTGAGGGACATACTCTCTCAAAAACATGCCCGAGAACTGAGTCTATGTAAGTGAAGCTTCCTCAGCCGGATTACTCAACTCATAAGCACGCCACCACTGATAGGCTACTCCTATAAGCTGGAATATAGTAAAAGAATTATAGCTGGAATATAGTAAAAGAAACCCCGCTCGTCTACGCTACGCCCATAGTACGGAGAATACGATGACACTCCTCCAGAAAACCTTGAGCATCATCTGTAGCCAATCCACTGAAGGTAGGTGGGTGGTACTTCTTGTACCTCTCAAGTCTGAGCTGCTCCGCCTCAGAAGCTGCTGACCTAACCTCGGGCTGAGCTGGAGCTACCAGTTGCATTGGTATAATCTCTGGAACCTAGTCGACCTAAACCCGTTGCTATGAAGTACCGGCAACGGGAGTCTGTGCTCCTCTCCCGGCCTGAGATGTGGCAGGAGAAAGTGGAATCAAACCAGCCTAAGCTAAGGTGCTGAACATGCTTAGAAACTAGGCTAGAGTCTCCTAGAGGGCTGGTACAGGAACATGTGCCTCAGGTGTCTGCCCTCCAGCTGGAGCTACTGGGGGCTCCTCTGTAGTAGCTCGTGCGGGTGCTCTGGCTGCACCACGTGGACGTCCTCAGCTTCTACCCTATCCCCGGCCTCTCGCGGCTCTAGCAAGGGGCGCGGGTGCCCGGTCATCAGATCCGCTTGTACGTGTCCTCATCATCTGTGAGAGAATAGAATACAAAAGTTTAAAATTTTTGAAGTCAACAATTTTCGGACGACACGGAATCAAAGTAGTGAAATTTTTTCCGAACAGTTCCATAGCCTCCCGAAGATAAGTACAGACGTCTCCGTACCGATCTGTGAGACTCTAATAAACCGGCTTGTGACTCACGATACCTATGAACATAGAGCTCTGATAGTAACTTGTCACGACCTAAATTTCCCCTACGTATGACGTCATGACGGCACCTAGTCTCTACGACTAGGTAAGCCTAACATTTGAGGAATAATGAAATGAAATCATAATTTTAACAACTAACTGTTCAAAATACACAGCAATCCCAAAACCTGGAACATCGTGAATCACAAACTATAGAAGAAAACTCTAGTGACTCTATACATCAGAAACTAACAAAGGGAAAATATAGAAGATAATGGACATGAGAAAGAGTAGAAGGGGACTCCGAGGTCTGCGGGACATGGCAGATATAACTTGAAGTCTCCAAAGCTGTCCCGGCTCACTGATAGTGCGACTGATAAGGAGCACCTCGATCTGCACATGACAAACATGTGCAGAAGAGTAGCATGAGTACACCACAATCTGTACCTAGTAAGTGCCAAGCCTAACCTCGGTAGAGTAGTGACGAGGTCAGGTCCGGGCCCTACTGGAATATGATAATAAAGCAAGGCAAAAATGAATTATCGCAGTAAAATAAGGACTGAAATTTAACAAGAAAGAATTTATAGAAGGTAACAACTCAATACACAGAGATAACAACAGGGGGTCTCCCGAGATATCGTCTCATAGTCCCAAATGTAAATATGCAGGGGGATCTCCCGGAATATCGTTCTGTAGTCCCAAAGTAAATATGCAAGATGGGGGGGGAGGAGATCTCCCGGAATACCGTTCCGTAGTCCCAAAGTAAATATGCAGTACGAGGAGAATCTCCCGGAATACCATTCCGTAGTCCCAAAGTAAATATGCAGCACAAAAATGGAAATACAACTACATCATGAAATCTTACGATTTAGACTAAGTACCAGTCAAGGAAGAAGCAGGAAATTCACTAAGCATGTTGCACAGAATTCACATAAGCAATTAAGACACATAGACATGTTGTATTAGACTAAACAAGATAGCTACACATATTGGAATAACTCAATTAAGAATTAAAATAGGTTAATACTCATTAAAATGGTATAACTCAAAATAAAAGGAAAACAAGTTGCTGCTTAGTAAGAAAATCAGGGTTTTTCCACAACTAGCCCGTGTACGTACTCGTCACCTCACGTACACGGCGCTCACATATCACAATAGTTCCAAATCTTAAGGGGATTTCCCTCCCACAAAGTTAGGCAAGCCACTTACCTCGAACCAAGCTCAATCAATCGGTCACAATGCCCTTCCCACGAATATCCGGCTCTGAATGGCCCAAATCTAGCCAAAAGTAATTACATATCATAAATACAGCCATAATAGACTCATCTATCTAATGAAATCAACACTAAAATAAATTCCGAAATTAACTCAAAAATCGCCTGTGAGTCCCACATCTCGGAATCGGGTAAAAGTCACAAAATACGAACACCCATTCACTCACTAGTCTAACCATATAAATATTACTCAAATCCGACTACAAATACCCTTTCAAAACTTTAAATCTTTGTTGAAGAAGTTCTTCCAAAGTTTTCCCAATTTCAACCCCAAAATAAGAAATTAAATGATGAAATCAACCATAGATTAGTGGAATATAACTATAAAGGAGTTAGGAATCATTACCCGAAAAATTCCTCCGAAAAGCTCTCCAAATTTCGCCTTCTACCGAGCTCTCAATCAAACTTTTGTGTTATGAACTCAACCCTCATTTTTGAACCTTAAATTCTGCCCAGGTGCATTCTTCTTCGCGTATGCGACATCACGATCGCGAACGCGATGCACAATCTTCCACTGGCCCAAAATTCCTCCTTCGCGAATGCGAGGGGCTGCTCACGAATGCTTACCTTCCACTGACGGACCCTTCGCGAATGCGGGAACCTCTTCACAAATGCGTAGGCTTAATGCCCGAAGCTCCCTCTGCCCTGTTCCTCTACGCGAATGCGAGGACCATATCGCGAACGCGTAGGCTTAAGGTCCCACACCTTCGCGAATGCGGGAACAACATCGCGAATGTGAAGAACAACTTAGCTATCTTTCCCAGATGCTCTACGTGATCGCAAGGCACCTCTCGCGAACGCGATGAAGGATGTTTTTGCAATAAAACACTAGAAATCTGCCACTTCTCTAAGTCCAAAAATGACCCGTTGAGCATCCGAAACACACCCGAGGCCTCCGGGACCTCAACCAGACATAACAACAGGTCCTAAACACCATACGAACTTAGTCGAATCCTCAAACCACATCAAACAACACTAAAATCACAAATCATCCTCCTATTCAAACTTAAAGAACTTGAAACTTCCAAATTCGACAACCGATGCCGAAATCAGCCAAACCACGTCCGATTAACCCCAAATTTTGCACACAAGTCATATTCAACACTACGTACCTACACCAACTTTCGGAATCAAATTCCGACCCCGATATCAAAATTTCCACTACCTGTCCAAAATTCCAAAATTTAGACTTTCGCCATTTCAAGCCTAAACGAGCTACGGGCCCCCAAAACACATTTTGGACACGCCCCTAAGCCCAAAATCATCTAATGGATCTAACGAAATTAACGGAATTCTATTACAGAACCGTCTTCACACAATTCCGACTATGGTCCAAATTCCAAGACTTAAGCTCTTATTTAGGGACGAAGTATCCCCAAACACTCCGAAACTCAAAATCACTCATCCCGATAAGTCACAAAAGCAGAAATAGATATAGGGACAACAGTTAATAGGGGTTCGGGGCTCTAATTCTCAAAACAACTGGCCGGGTCATTATATGTAGGTAGTCATAACTAGAATGAAGTGTGCAGACTTGGTTAGTCTGTCCACAATAACCCGGTAATGACCCTGTCAGTTATTTTGAGTATTTAGACCTTTTTCCATATTTGATTCTTTATTTATGTATATTTAAGGTTTCGTGACTTGTCGGGGTGGTTGATTTGGTTTCGAAAAGGTTTTGAAGTGAATTGTGACACTTAGTCCCAATGTTGGAAGTTTAAGTTGAAAGAGTTGACTAAAGTTTGACTTTTGTGTAAACAACTTCAGAGTGGAGTTTTGATGGTTTCAATAGCTTCATATGATGATTTTGGACTTAGGTATATGTCCAAAATTGGATTTGGAGGTCTGTAGGTTGATTTGAAGCTTTTTGGTAAAAGTTGAAAAGTTAGAGGTTTGGAAGGTTGAGAAGTTTGATTGAGAGTTGACTTTGTTGATATCAGATTCAGATTTTGGTTTTGGAAGTTGGAATAGTACCGTTGTGTCATTTGGGACTTGTATGCAAAATTTGAAGTCATTCTGGGTTGGTTTGATGTGATTCGATATGAGTTTTGGAAGTTGGAATTTTATTACTTCATTAGGCTTGAATTGTGGCGTGATTCGTGATTTTGATATTGTTTTGTGTGATTTGAGGCTCGGGTAGTTTGTGTTATGTTTTGGTATTGGTTGGTGTGATAGGACGGAGTCCCCAGGGCCTTGGGTGTGATTCATATGGGTCTCAGACCATTTCTCTATGTGTTGGATTGTTGAACTGATGTTTGGTGTCTTCTTCATCGCGATCGCGACACTAGGGTCGCATTCGCGAAGGCCTTTTTGTTGGCAGCCATTTTTTCTCTATGCGTTCGTGAAAGGAGGATCGCGTTCTTGGAGCTTTGACCAGGCAGCACTTCGGGATCGTGTACAAGGCTCGACATTCGATTAGAAGGGGGTCCTGGAGGGGGTTAGTCAGTTCAAGCCTTTACGTTCGTGGAAGAGGGGTCGCGTTCGCGTAGTCATGGGATGATGGTCATTGCGTTTGTGACCAGGATGTCGCATTCACGAAGGAGGTTTTGGCAGCTGGAGGATTTGTTCTTCGTGATTGCGAAGGCTTTCCCGCAATCGCGAAGGGTATGTATGGGCAAACTTTAAGTACTCTAGTTTTTGAGGGTTTTTTGTCATTTTAACATATTTTGAGTTGTGGAGCTCGGTCTAAGGCGATATTTGGAGAGCTTTTCATCACAATTGAAGAGGTAAGTGATATTTACTCAATTTTGATGATAGATATTGATTACTCATTGATTATTACACCTAGATTATGTGGATTTAAGGTGAAATTTGGGGATTTTAGGCTATGTTATTGGAGAGTGAGATTTGATAATTTGGGGGTCGATTTGTGGTTGGAATTGGATGAAACTGGTATGGTTGGACTCGTAATTGAATGGGTGTCCGAAAGTTTTAAGTTTGACCGGGTTCGAGGTGCGGGCCTAGGTTGACTTTTTAATTTTCGTTAAAGATCTTGGCTTTATCATTTGGAATCAATTTCTATGGCTTTTATTGATTATATTAAGTTATTTTGGCTGGATTAGAGCTGTCCAGAGATCGATTCACGCAGGAAGGTCTTGTTAGAGGAGTGATTTGGCTTTCTTGAGGTAAGTATCTTACCAAAACTTGGTTGAGGCATTAGTTGTGTGAGTTATTTGTGATAGCTACGTGTTATGGGTGCGCATATGTGTGGGGGTTGAGGCCATGTGTAAGCACCGGGGTATTTATCTATCCTCAGGGTAGTGCTTAGGCTATGACATGCCTTGAATTAATTGTAAGCTTTAAGCTGTGATATTTCTCATAGTTGTAACTCTGTTGTGAGCTATTTTTGATCCATGTTTTGAGGTTATATAGAGGCTAATCTATTGATTGAACTTGATATTTGCTGTTTTCGTGATGAAATTTCCAATTTGAGCTATGATTGCACACTTTTCATATGCATACACTTTAGCATGTCACATATACCAGTCCAGGAGCATGAAAACATAAAACACTAGATGAACTCCCGATAAGCTAGGTGGCAAATCAAGTCTGTAAGCCACCTCACCAACCCTCTCCAAGACCTCAAAAGGACCAAAATACCGAGGGCTCAACTTGCCCTTCTTCCCAAACTTCATCACACCCTTCATGGTCGAAACTCTGAGTAGAACCTTCTCACCCACCACAACAATAGAATCTCCCACTGGAATGGACACATATATAGGAGCACCCAAGGACTCACGAAAGACACCCAGAAAATGAGCAAATAGAGATGAAACACATGAATATGTAGACCCAGGATCAAAGAGTACCGAAGCCTCCCTAACACAGACAGAAATAATACATTTGATCATGACATATGAGGCTACTGCATCTGGTCTTGCTGGAAAAGCATAGAACCTAGCTGGAGTGCCACCTGACTGGCCTTCACCTCTAGGGCAACCCCTACCCACCTGCCCCCCGCCTATGGTTAGCCAGACGACTGGTACGGTGATCATGGGCTGATGGCCCTGATGCTTACCCCGAAGCCTGGGGCAGAATCCCCTCATAGGACCAATCTCCTCGCACTCATAGTAGCCTCTCAGTGCGGAAGATGACAGACCCTGAGTCTGACCCTGGGGACCTGAACACCCATTGGAAGAACCCTGAATAACCGATGGACGGTAGGAGCTCTCTGGAATGGCGATGAAGTAGGGCTGCACTTGAGCACCCCGAGAAGGCGGAGGTGTTGAATACGTGGGCCTGCTAGACTGGCCCATCATAAACTGCCTCTACCCCCAGACGGAGCACCACTAAACCCTCCAGAATATCAAGGCCGCTTGTCTCTCGGTGCCTGCTCTTGGCCCTAGTGATGAATACCCTCGATCCTCCGAGCTATCTGCACAACCTGCTTGTAAAAAGTCCCTAACTCAATCTCTCGGGCCATAGTAACCTGGATACCATTGTGCAATCTCGCAATAAACCTCTGCA
Organism: Nicotiana otophora; assembly: GCA_000715115.1. Lineage (NCBI taxonomy): Eukaryota > Viridiplantae > Streptophyta > Magnoliopsida > Solanales > Solanaceae > Nicotiana > Nicotiana otophora. The sequence continues at coordinate 22,339 of AWOL01S0105440.1, read as the reverse complement.
TATTCTCTACATCGGTGGGGAGTATTATAAGTGCATGATGAGACAACTCAGAGAATCTCACCTCATAATCGGTCACAGACATCTTACCCTACTGGAGCCGCTCGAACTGACCCTGTAACTCTTCCCCCTAATAGGGTGGTATATCTCTCTCCAAAAATAGATGTGTGAACTGGTCCCAAGTCAAGGGAGGAGAACTTGTTGTTCTGCTAAGAAGATAGGATCGCCACCATCTACGGGCCCTGCCCTCCAGCCGAAATGTGGTGAAGTCCACCCCGTGGGATTCCAATACTCTCATGTTGTGCATTCTGTCCCTGCAACATTCAATAAAGTCCTGGGGATCCTTATGTCGCTCACCGCAAAAGGCAGAAGGATGTAGTATGGTCCATCGATCCAATAGCTTCTGCGGCCTGCCGATCGCAGCTGGTCTGGGATCTGGTATAGCCATTACAACTAGCTATGCCCCTCCCGTAGGTAGTGCACTTGGGGTATGATATAAGACAACAACATGCACCTGGAGCATGAGCGGTAGGGGTCTGTGCCCCCCTCCCGCCTGAGATGTGGCTGGGTCCGCTTCAAATAAACCAGCATGCGTCATAGAGTCCATGAACCATAACATATAGCCAATGACCTCCTGAAATCCCGGTGCGAACATGAAATCCACTGGGGCCGGCTCAGATGCAGGTACCTCATCCTGCTTCTCAATAACAATATCCTCCACTAAATCCATTGGTGGCACAACGGGAGCAATTCTAGGATGCCCTCATCTTCTAGCAGGAGCTGGAGCCTTCCCTCTGCCTCTGCCTCTGGCAATAGAGAAGCAACCCCTCCATCACTAAGTACATTTGTCATGCGTGTTCTCACCATCTATGAGAGAATAAGAGAAAGATACTTAGCACAATATCAACTGCACAATAGAAGATGAAGAAAGAGAAGTTTCCTAACACTCTATAGCCTCTCGAAGATAAGTACGGATGTCTCCGCACCGATCTGCAAGACTCTATTAGGCCCGCTCATGACTTATGAGACCTATGTGAACCTAGAGCTTTGATACCAAGTTGTCACGACCCAATTTCCACTATAGGCTGTAATGGCGCCCAACATTGTCGTTAGGCAAGCCAACTGTAATAACCCGACCGATCGTTTTGAGGATTAACATCTTGTTTGGGAGCTTCAGGTCTCGAGTAGATTTGTATTATGTGTTTTGACGTGCGTGCATGGCCGAGAGTTTAGATTTCGGATGATTCAGGATTGATTTAGAAGAAAGATTCTTGTTTTAGAAGCTTAAACGGTAAGAATTGATCGAAATTTTGACTTTTGTGTAGACGACTCCAAAATGGCGTTTTGATGACTCCAATAGCTTTGTATGATGATTTTGGACTTAGGTGTGCATCCGTATTTGGATTTGGAGGTCCGTAGGGTAATTTGATGCATTTTGGCGAAAATTGAAAAGTTGAAGTTTTGGACGATTAAGAGGTTTGACCGGGAGTTGAATTTGTTGATATTGGGCTCGGATTACGATTCTGAGAGTTGGATTAGCTCCATTATGTTATCTGAAACTTGTGTGCAAAATTCGACGTCATTCCGGGTTGATTTGATATGTTTCGGCACGTGTTTTGGAAGTTGGAAGATTTGAAAGTTCATAAGTTTGATTCGAGGTGCGATTTGTAGTTTCGACGTTATTTGATGTAATTTGAGGCCTCGAGTAGGTCCGTGTATTATTAGGGGATATGTTGGTATATTTGGTTGTGGTATATTGGATATTGGACTTAGGAAATTTCTTGGCTGCTGGTTATGGTGCGTAGCACCTGCGAGTTTTGGCGCGCAGGTGCGCGACCGCTTCTACGAGATTCTTGGTCACTTCTATGATGTTGGTGTAGGTCCTGTTGCGTCGCTTCTGCAGAGAGGGGAGCACAGGTGCGAGCTTGTATATGCGGACGGTCGATCGCAGATGCGCGATATGTGTTTCAGGTGGTCATCCGCTACTGCGGTATTTGTCACGCATATGCGCAATCGCAGATGCGATTATTGGATCGCAGGTACGAGCTCTGGGCTCTCAAGTGAAGGCGCATGTGTGGTTGTTTCTTGCAAAAGCGAGGCCGCAGACGCATAATTTTTATGCGCAAATGCGAAGAGCGCTGGGCAGAACACATATATGTCAAGGGTTTGACATTTTCAACATATTTTGAGTTGTAGACCTCGATTTGGAAGATTTTTCGTGTGTTATTCAAGCAACTCATTGGGTTAAGTGTTCTCTACCGAATCTTGTTATTATTCATGAATCCATTGCTATTTTCAACATTTAATTAGTCAATTAAGTTGGAAATTTGGGAAAAATTTGTAGTAATCTATCAAAATGAAAAATGATGATTTGAAGGACGAATTGGTATCGGAATTTGGTAATTCTTGTATGGTTGGACTCGTTATCGAATGGGTGTCCGGATTTTATAATTTTGGTTGGACTCCGAGGTGCGGGCTCTGGGTTTTACTTTTGGGTTGACTTTTATAAAGATTGAAGCTTTATTATCCAGAATTATTTTCTATGAGTTTTATTTATGAATTAAAGTTATTTTGGTTAGATTTGAGCCATCCAGAGGGTGTTTCACTCGAGAAGGTCATTTTAGAGTAACAGTCTAGCTTCTTGAAGTAAGTATCTTGCCTAACTTTGTGTGGAGGAACTACCCCTTAGGATTCGAGTCTTTTGTGCTAATTGTGTCATGTGAAGGCCGAGTACGCGAGATGACGAGTACGTACCCAGACTTATTTGTGAAAATTTGACCGTCTAGTGCTCTTAGGTTCTTATGTCCATTAAATATGAAGTTGTTTTGTCATGTTAAATTCCTCATTTACTAAATTCATCCTTACGTGTCTTAATTGGATTTAATTGCTTCATGTTATTGTAACGACCCAGCCGGTTATTTTGAGTATTATAACCCCGTTCCCCCATTTAATGCTCAATTTATTCTTTATAGTTGTTTTATGACTTACCAGGTTAGTGGGTTCGGGTCCGGAAGGAATTCGGAGTGAAATGAGATACTTAGTCTCATAATTGAAAATTTAAGTCAGAAAAATAGACCGGATATGGACCTATGTGTAAACGACCTCGGATTTGAATTTTGATGATTCCAATAGCTCCGTATAGTGATTTTGGGCTTAGGAGCGTGTCCGGAATATTATTTGGAGGTCCGTAGAGGAATTAGGCGTGAAATGTCGAAAGTTGCATTTTTGGGAAGTTTGACCGGGGGGGGTTGAATTTTTTATATCAGGGTCGGAATCCGATTCTGAAAATTTGAATACCTCCGTTATATCATTTATGTCTTGTGTGCAAAATTTGAGGTCAATCGGACGTGAATTGATAGGTTCCGGAGTCGTTTGTAGAAACTAGAAATTTTAAAGTTCATTAGGCTTGAATTGGGGTGTAATTCATGGTTTTAGCATTGTTTGAGGTTATTTGAGGGTTCGACTAAGTCCGTATGACGTTTTAGGACTTGTTGATATATTTGGTTGAGGTCCCGAGGGACTCGGGTGAGTTTTGGATGGTTAACGGATCATTTTTGGCCTTGGTGAGATTGCTGATATCTGCTGCTATATTTTTCTGATTTTCTCTTTCGCTTCGTGAGTGGGCCCTTGCGTTCGCAAAGAGTGTTTTCTGAGTGTGAAGTTTTGTTCTTCGCGTCCACGAAGGGGAGGACGCGAACACAAACGCGAAGGTATGGTCTGTGTGTGCATCGTGAACGCGTGAGATGTGTCGAAGTTTTGAGCTAAAATTCGGATTTTTATGGAAAATTAGCATTTTCTTATGGAGTTAATTCCAATAAATTTTATTGATTGAAACGAATTATTTGTGACTAGATTCGAGGCATTCAGAGGCCGATTTGCGAGGCAAAAGCATAGTAGAGTAAAGAATTTCATGCTCTGAGGTAAGTAACAGTTTTAAATCTGGTCCTGAGAGTATGAAACCCCGAAGTTTTGTGTCATGTAATTATTTTGGAGGTGACGGGCGTGTGGGTGTGCACCGAGGAAATTGTTACTTGGTCCGTCCCGTGAAACTGTAACAGTGAATAATTTGTTCTTAGCTATATGCTCTTTATGTGTTGAAGCAATTTGACTATAAATCATGTTAGAAATCATGCTTCGGCTATGTGATAGTGCTGTTGGGACCCACAGAGGGCACGTACTTATTGAATTAATTGTTAATTTCTATCTTGTGCTCAGTCATGATTTTACTTGCGTATCATATCTCAGTCCTTCTTGATATTTGTCGATGCATTATGTTATCTTTATTTGGGTTGATCTTTATGATTTCTGAGAGCCCGAGAGACTAGAAATTTTTACTTAGAAAGTATTAAAGGAAAGAATTGTACTGGAAAGATATTTATTTGAGGAGATTTATTTGAAAAGATTTATTTTTATGCCTTGTGCAATTGGTCTTGTTGATAGTAAATTGATAACAATATGTTTTATGTTGAAATTAAGAGTCTGTCACTATTGCCAGGCGAATTATAAAATGAAATGTGGATGAGTTAATTTCAGAATGTTTGTTAAAGTGTTGATTTCATTAATTAGATGAGTCTATTATGGTTGTATTTATGATATGTAATTATTTTTGGCTAGATTTGGGCCATTCGGAGCCGGATATTCGTGGGAAGGACATTGTGACCGATTGATTGAGCTTGGTTTGAGGTAAGTGGCTTGCCTAACTTTGTGGTTGGGGGGGG
>AWOL01S0105440.1:0-16755 GCA_000715115.1 Nicotiana otophora | reverse complement strand
CTTTTGGCTAGATTTGGGCCATTCAGAGCCGGATATTCGTGGGAAGGGCATTGTGACCGATTGATTGAGCTTGGTTCGAGGTAAGTGGCTTGCCTAACTTTGTGGGAGGGAAATCCCCTTAAGATTTGGAACTATTGTGATATGTGAGCGTCGTGTACGTGAGGTGACGAGTACGTACACGGGCTAGTTGTGGAAAAACCCTGATTTTCTTACTAAGCAGTAACCTGTTTTCCTTTTATTTTGAGTTATACCATTTTAATGAGTATTAACATATTTTCATTCTTAATTGAGTTATTCCAATATGTGTAGCTATCCTGTTTAGTCTAATACAACATGTATACGTGTCTTAATTGCTTATGTGAACTCTGTGCAGCATGCTTAGTGAATTTCCCGCTTCTTCCTTGACTGGTACTTAGTCTAAATCGTAAGATTTCATGATGTAGTTGTATTTCTATTTTTGCGCTGCATATTTATTTTGGGACTATAGAACGGTTTTCCGGAAGATTCTCCTTGTACTGCATATTTACTTTGGGACTATGGAACAGTATTTTGGGAGATCCCCATGTACTGCATATTTACTTTGGGACTACGGAACGGTATTCCAGGAGATTCCCCCCGCCCCTATCTTGCATATTTACTTTGGGACTACGGAAAGGTATTCCGGGAGATCCCACTGCATATTTATATTTGGGACTACGAGACGGTATATCGGGAGACCCCCTGTTGTTATCTCTATGTATTGAGCTGTTACCTTCTATAAATTATTTCTTGTTAAATTTCAGTCTTTATTTTACTGCGGTATTTCATTTTTTCCTTGCTTTATTATCATATTCCAGTAGGTCCTGAACCTGACCTCGTCACTACTCTACTGAGGTTAGGCTTGGCACTTACTAGGTACCGATTGTGGTGTACTCATTATACTCTTCTGCACATGTTTGTTGTGTGCAGATCCAGGTGCTCCTTATCAGCCACACTATCAGTGAGCCGGGATAGCTTTGGAGACTTCAAGGTATATCTGCCGCGTTCGCGGACCTCGGAGTCCCCTTCTACTCTTTCTCATGTCCATTATCTTCTATATTTTCCCTTTGTTAGACTCTGATGTATATAGACACTAGATTTTCCTTTTGTAGTTTGTGATTCACGATGTTTCGGGTTTTGGGATTGCTGTGTATTTTGAATAGTTAGTTGTTAAAATTATGTTTTCATTTCATTATTCCGCAAATGTTAGGCTTACCTAGTCGTAGAGAATAGATGCCGTCACGATTTCATACGGAGGGGAAATTTGGGTCGTGACACTACATTTCAGAGTAGCTGGCTCAGATTTATCTTAGAGAGATTGTTCGACGTTATGGTGTGCCTATGTGGACTATCTCGTATCGAGGCACTCAGTTTACATCGCATTTTTGGAGAGCAGAGCAGCGTGAGTTGGGAACACAGGTCGAGCTGACTACAGCATTTCATCCCTAGATGGACGGGCAGTCCGAGCATACTATCCAGGTCTTGGAGGACATGTTATGAGCATGTGTCATTGATTTCGGGGGTTAGTTGGATCAGTTTCTACCACTAGTAGAGTCGCCTACAACAACAGCTATCAGTCGACTATCCAGATGGCTCCGATTAGTTTGTTTGATCCTAGGAAGGCTAGATTATTAGTCACTAATTTAGTTCGAGATGCTTTAGAGAAGGTGAAATTGATTCAGGAGCGGCTTTGTACAGCACGGTCTAGGCAAAAGAGTTATGCCGAAAAAACGTCTCGTGATGTTGCATATATGGTGGGTGAGAAGGTTCTACTCAGATTTTCTCCCATGAAGGGTGTGATAAAGTTCGTGAAGAAGGGCAAGCTGATCCCTCAGTATATTGGTCCTTTTGAGGTCTTGGAGAGGGTTAGTAAGGTGACTTAAAGACTTGCTTTGCCACCCAGCTTATCGGGAGTTCATCTAGTGTTTTATGTTTCCATTCTCCGAAAGTATTATGAGGATTTGTCACATGTTTTAAATTTCAGCTCGGTGCAGTTGGACAAGGATTTGACTTATGATGAGGAGCCAATGGCCATTTTGGATAGGTAGGCTCGCAAGCAAAGGTCGAAGAATATTGCTTCGATGAAGGCTCAGTGGAGGGGTCAACCAGTCAAAGAGGCGACTTGGAATACCTAGCATGATATGCTGAGGAGATATCCTCACCTTTTTAGCACTTCAGGTTTCTAGACTCATTTGAGGACGAACATTTTTTTAAAAGGGGATAATGTAGCAACCCGGCTGGTCGTTTTGAATATTTTACCCTTGTTTCCCCTATTTGATGCTTTACATATGTATATTTGTCATTGTGTGACTTTAGGGAGTGGTTGGTTTGGTTTCAAGGAAGTTTTGGATTGAATTGGGATACTTGGTTCCATGGTTGGAGGCTTAAGTTGTAAGAAATTGACCGGAGTTTGACTTTTGTATAGACGACCCTGGAACGGTGTTTTGATGGTTCCAATATATTCATGTAGTGATTTTGGACTTAGGCATATGTCCGAATTGAGATCTGGAGGTTTCTAGATTGATTTGGTTCTATTTGGCGAAACTTTGAAATTTGAAGGTTTTGAAGGTTTTTTTTTTTGGCAGATTATACTACCAGGCATGCCTAGTAGCTATTTTATTAATAATAAAATAAAAAGAAACCACAACAGAAAAGTACAAGTAAGAAGGCTAGCTACAGTAGTGTTGCCTCTATGCCTTGACTATATAATCACTTTTGCGCCTCCATTGCCTAAAGATGGAAGCCTCTTGTAGAGGATCATGGTATAGTTGCCGGCAAAAGTCTCCCGAGGGCATATAATCTCATAGCCGCTTGGATCTTCCCAAAAGCATAGAAAAATAGCACACACATATTGTGCTAGACCTTACCTTACAAATCCTATTGAGGCAAAAAAACTTCATCTACTAGCAAGCATGAAGAAAATACGAACTGGAAAGAACTAAGTACTCTATGATCATCACAGTGTTTATAACATACTCTGTGATGATATTACAAATGATGATACTTAAAAAGTGATAAAATAAAATAAGGTAAAAAATTGAGTCTTGCCCTTCTTTCTTCAACCTTGTGCACTCTTGAAATTGTAGCTCCTTGGCTTCTTCTTCCACTATCTTCAAATATTTTTCAAACTTTATCATTTCTTTTTTTATCTATTCTACCTTGTGGAGGTGGCAGGGACAACCGCCTTTTGCTTTGCAGTTCTCATTGGAGGTTTTCTAATGACAACCTCTTGTGTTACTTTGTCGTCCCAACTATGTTGCCTCTCGGGTGGTTTATTCTTGTTTTTGTTGGATCCACTTCTCATTTGCCTGGGTGAAAGGTCTCCCTTCCTAGCTATATTTTTAAAGCAAGCATCCAGCAGTTCTTCCTCTTCCCCTTCTTCATACCAATCTCGACCCATATCCACCCCAAAAAGATCAATAGGATTGTATCCAGGTATTAGAGCTCCTTTATCGTTCCTCGGATTGTCAAGAGCCTTTAAAGTATCCATGTCATGAGTTACAAGTTCTTGGAGGATTTTTGTCGGAGTCAAGATATATTGTGCAGCCACTCCACTTGTACTAGCTACTTGTCCGGTGGTTATTTGGATCAAATTAAGATTAGGAATCGTACCTGATAGTTGCTGTCCAGTAGGAACATAAACAACAGTTGGACTTCCAGTAGCACCAACGTTTTGCATGGACGACAAACCTGTTGCGCTTCGTGCACGTTGCTGCCCAAATTTTGCGACCTCTTTGGCAGCTTGTATGATCCAACTATCACCCTCAAAAGCAGCAGTATTTGATATTTTTTCTGATGCATAAACAGTTGCCAATTCATTACCAATTGTATCTCCATGTTTGGAGTTGCTAGGCACGAAGATAGGAGCATTTGGACTTAACTGTCACAACTGTTGTATCTCTTTTTTCTTTCCTGTTGATGCATTAACCTTGGAGCTTGGTGTATTGACCCTTTGTGCATTGCTATGACTTGTGTTTTTTTTAGAGATTGCTTCATGACTGTACATAGAATCAACCTCGTTCCTTTCCTCTTCTTCAACCTGATCTGCCCAGATTTTGGACAGTTGCACGTCGTCGTCTTCCTCATATCTCTTGTCTGGATCATCATCGTCTTCTTCATATTCCTCCACTTGATCTGCCCAAAATTTGGATTTGATCATAGGTTGTTCTTTCCTCTTGTCATCAAGCTCCTCACTTGAGTGTTCAATCACTTCCTTTGAAGTTTTTGTTGCCGACGACATCATGGATAATGTTTGTTGGTTGTTTGAAGCTTGTAGCATGTTACCTGATCAATCAGCCAATTTATTGGAGGGGATATCATGTTGTGACGTATTGAAACCAACCCCAGCAATACCATCGTTGATCTTCACCTCTTCACGTGAAAATCTTTTTGTTGAATTATCAAGAATCTCAGGCGCACCTTGATAAGGATTCATATTTTCCAGAAGTTGAATTCCCACTGCAGTGAGATTAACCTTAGCATGTCTGCATGTGTTACTGGAAACGTTGTGCTCATCCCTAACTATCACAATCTGCCCCTCCTTGTGACGATCAATAGGAACTAAGTCCTTTGCTACATGTAATCTAGCAGCTGCCTTTTTGGAATGTTGTTGCTCTTTTCCACTGCCTGTAGAATTGGCTTGGCGAATATTTAAACTTGCATCACAATCCTGTAAGTTCTTCCCATCATCCTTTGAACCATATTCCTTCCCAACAGCCAACGCATCAAAAGAATTAGAACAGTTGTTTTTTTGGCAGCAGCTACCTCATTTTTTCGACTTGAAGCATCCTTTTCTCTAGGTGATAGGTGTACTCGATTTACCACTGTCCAGTCTCCACCCTTAGATTGTTGCACACCTTGAAAATCAGATTTTAAAACATCAGCAGTAGCTATAACACCTGCCGATTTATCACCCTTACCAGCTTCCTGTAGAGGAGCATCTTTCACACTCTGCTCATGTACAGCTTCAACTATTATTTTTTCCACTATGCATTTAGTGTTTCCAGCCGTAAAGAGAGATGTTTGTGTACCAGCAGAGGGATGATCAAATACATGTTTTTGAAGCTGCGCCTCAGTAGCTGTAGCAAGTGCACCATCCAAAGCAGCCCCACCAGTTGTAGCCACTGAAGTAGCAGCCTTCAAACTTAAACTTCCATCCTTTGAAACCTTCATCGCAACATTAGGAGTTTGATTTTGAGACTTCAGCAAAGCTGGTACTTCATTTACCAGCTGATGATCTTGTAACTCCTTCACATTACCATATGCCCCAACCTGTTGTTGAACCATATCAGGTTTGTTTGAGGTATTAGTTCGATCAGCTGCAGCCTTCAATGCACCAGCATTAGTTGTTTACATCCTCACGAAAATCGTAGCAGCTAGAATATCCTTCAACCTCCTATCCTCTCCAGCTGGCTTTTTTTTGATCTTCTCCACACCTACACCCTCCATCTTTTGCCTAGCTTATACTTGACCTGTAGCAGCAGTAACGTCATTACTGATAGCAGCAGTAGCTTCAGGCTTTACAGCATACGCCACTCGATCGGTAAGATCATTGTTACCTTCTTGCGCCACCAGTGTAAATCCTTGTTGCTTACAACCGTTGTTTTCTAGATTCAAACCATCCCCTTGCACAGTTATTCGATCACCTGAAGCTATTGTATCATCAACTCCTTTTTGTCCATCTTTAGTCAAAGCCAAATCCCATGTATTCTCCTCAGTTCTAGTAGAAATTTGCTGACCTTCAACAGAGTGAAAAGTCAGTAGTTTTTGTTGCCCAGTGTTTCTAACTTGTTGAGCTTCAGCTCGTTTTGCATTTAGAAAATCCCTAGCATCCCCTTGTAACTTTTCCACCTTATTCATCTCATCAGTAGGTATCAAGCGCTTATTATATCCTTTCCTTTTAATCAATCTGTCATGTTGTTCGTTGCTTTGTCCATTCTTCAAACGACATAACTTTTCATTGTGCCCTTGACGTTTACAACAGCTGCAATAGGTTTGACTAGGAGTTTTTTTTTTTAGCAAATATTCTACTAGTAGCTGTTATATATAATAAAATCCAAATTGGGTAGAAGTTACAAGATGTTCAAGTGAACTACAATCAAATAATACTACTAATAACTCCACTGGCTTTCACTACTAAATACAATGTAGTAATAGCGTAATGAAAATTAATAGTGAAAATCTATAAATTTAAAATGTCCAATTGTTGTCGACGACCCTGAATTCACACACCAGTTGCTAACAATTTGTTGTAGCACATACAAAGCTCTCACCATGCGCCATTTGTTGCAATCCAATGGAGTAGGTATGTTTATATCCAGCAGTTGTGACACGAATCAGCTTGGACATTGTGAACTTGGGGCTGAAGTTTTCAGCAACATTGTTGATACATATCATCTCCAGAAGGTCGATGAAGAAATGGAATTTCAGTTTCCATGTTCTTGTTGTTTGGTGTCTCGAGCAGCAGTCCCTTGTTCACTGCCATATATGTTGAAGAAGCCTTTGTTGATTCCAGTGTAATGTTGAAGAGTTGTCGATGATAGTTGTTGAGCAACCCACAGGCTGACCATGGTAGCATGTTAATACCACTGGCAAGTTGAACACCAACTAACATCTAGCTATCTTCAGAAATTAGCTTCCATTGAGCATTTGCTTCCACATTTGATGTTGTACCTGCAGCTGATGAATGCAGAAAGAGGCAGTACTGCTTGCTTGCAATATGAGGACAATATAGTGTTCTTTCATCTCCAGATTGAGCATGCATACACACTAATACCACAGGACAATGACAAAACATTATACTGTGTTAATTAAGAATAGATTGCAACAGCAGTTTTTGTATCATCTGGTGTGAGGCTGCTCATGTGTGCAGCCTTACACATGCAGCTTAACAGTTCCTTGAAGGTGTTGATCAGTGTGTTGTATTGAAAGCTGCCTTGTTGCTAGTAGTTGACAGTTGTACAGAAAGTGTGTTGATATGTTCTAGCTTTGTTGATGTTATATGCTGCAGAGGCAGTGCTGAGTATACTGCTGCAGAATCTGCTTATGATTGATCCTTTATTGTCCACTACTGGGAGTTAAATGCAGACAGTTGTGAATGAGTTGTAGACAAGTTTTGATGTGCTTTTCTGCTCGAGTGGCCATACTATTCTGTGTTGTTCTCTGCTTGGTACCTGCACAATGAATCAAACAAAGTTACTAATGAGGTTTTGTGCTCCCAGGTTTGTGTCTTCTAGGAGCACTGAAGAAGCTTGGCTCTACAGTTTTAGCTAGATCTCTCCACATATGTAGCTTCTTCTATTATCTGAGTAAAGATAGCATATTGCTGAGTAATTCTGGCTGCTTGAGAAGCAGAATTGCTTCTCGTTTTCAGATCCTGAAGTGTTGTTATCTGTGTTGTTGATGAGCTGTTGTAATTTGTTGCCATGCTATATGTTGCAGAAGCAGTACTGATCTATACTACTGTGATTGTTGTGAGTGTTCCAACATTGCTCTAGTTGTAGGGTATATCATTGCTCCAGTTCCAGGGGTCAAAGATCCCTGCAGTAAGAGTATTGACTTATATCCAGTTCCTGCACACTATACCAGGTTAGAGAGAAAATTCTCCAGTATATTGTATGTTGTGTTAATTATCTCCAATCCAGGGCTATGCCTGGCTCCTTGCTGTGTGATGATGTTGTACTGAGTATTTGTAATGTCAGCACCCCTCTGTATAATTGCCTAATAAGTTTTATCCTCTTTCTGGTGCCTGCACACTGAAGCAAACACATTAGGGAGTAATATTGTGCTCCCAGATTCCTGTGTGTGCTGGGAGATTTGAAGCTAATTGGATGTCTGTTGTTGGTGCTCTTTTGTTGGTCTCTTGTTGAATATCTTCAAGTCATTCACACACTGGTCTTGTTGCCTTGTGTTTTTGTAACAGCAACCAATATATCCGTGCAATATGGCACTGAATGTCTTAATTTGTGTGGTAGATCATTTTTGCTACCCTTACCATAATGTTAGGGATTTGTGACTTGTCTATGTTGATGAGTGTCTTTGCTGCTGGAGGCAGACTTTCAAATGGGTGAAAAATGGAAATACCTGCAGAAGAAAAATCCAAGTTAGCTAAAAGGTCAACAACAACATTTCCTTCTCTAACACATGCTGAAACAGGACATTGTAGTTGTTCTTGATCTCTTTTATCTTCTTGACATCTGCTCTTATTGTCCATGGGCATTCCCATTCCCCTTCAATGATCTTTTTCATTACTAAAGAGTCATTTTCCATGATCAGAGGATGGACTTGTTTATCCACACAGTATAACAAGCCATGTAAGATTCCTTTTGCTTCAGCAACTATATTGGTTGTGTGACCTATGTTTGTAGCCTCAGCATATAGCAAATCTTCAGCACTATCTCTTATGCAGTAGCCATATGAACTAGGGCCTGGGTTCCCTGTAGATGCCCCATCGGATTTGCATCCAGCCTACATTGGGCAGATGCCAGGTAACTCTTCTCCTAACTACATAAGGCGTGTAGCTCTCAAAATATCTGATCATATATGTCCACAATATTGGAATGTTTGTCAGCCAAGGATATCTGACTCTTGCCAGGAAGTAAAGTGTCTTGTTCACTTCATGTATTACCCTCTTTTCTGAAACAGCTCCCCTATGTTTCATTTTGTTTCTCCTCTTCCAAAGTTCCCAAGTTATTTTGTTGATTGGGAGTTGACTTTGTTGATATCGGATTTTTATTGTTGTTTCGATAATTAGAACAGGTTCATTATGTCATTTGAGACTTGTGCGCAAAATTTGAGGTCATTCTGAGTTGACTAGACGTGGTTCAGCATGAATTTTAGAAAGTTGGAAGTTGATTAGTTTTTTAGGCTTGAATCGAGGTATGATTCGTGGTTTTGATATTTTTTGGGTGATTTGAGACCTTGAGTAGGTCTGTGTGATATTTTGGGACTTATCGGTATGCTCGGGCAGGGTCCCGAGGGGCTCTAGTGGGTTTCGGAGCACCTGAAAGGTGGTTGACCTTGGCTGATAGTTGGCAGACCTGGTGCAATCGCACCTGCGAAGGGAGGTGCGCAGGTGCGACTGGTGCAATCGCACCTGCGAAGGGAGGTGTGCAGGTGCAACTGGTGCAATCGCACCTGCGAAGGGAGGTGCGCAGGTGTGAAGTCGCACCTACGAGATTGTGTGTGCAGAAGTAAAGGAGGATGGCTGGGAGCAGACCCCTACAGATGCAGAATATGTCTCGATCCTCATCCATTATTCTTTATCTCGAAGAGGGAGAGTCTTCGTCATCTTGAGGTTCAAGCAGTTGGTGAGAGGACCCATGCAACATAGAATGACCCAAGATGAGTGCTCTCCTATTTTGACTTCCCCAGAGCCTCCGGCAGCACAGCTGAGATAACGACGATTTTTCTGCCCCTGCAGGGATGGAGCGACAGAAGTTATTTTGAGAATTCAAAAGAAGTAGCGTATCTACGAGGCCTTGATCGTATAAGCATTTTCGCGGAAGTGGGGCTGCATGTACATCTAGTCGGGAAGATAAGTGACTTCCTCATCTACAAGGTTTTTTCCGCAGAAGCGGGATTTGGATCTGCAAATGTGGAATTGCTAGGTAGATTATATTTGTCGAGGGTTTTGGTTATTTTTCATTATTGAGAGTTTTGGAGCTCGTCTAGGGGCAATTTCTGGAGGGTTTTTCACTAGAAATTGAAAGGTAAGTAATCTCTACTCGATTTTGATGTTAGATCATGTTTTCCCATGGATTATTACACCTAGTTTATGTGAATTAAAGGAGAAATTTCGGGGGGGAGGGGGTTGCTATGGTTTTTGGAGAGTATAAATTGGTGATTCGGGGGTCGATTTGAGGTCGGATTTAGATGAAACACATGTATTTGGACTCGTATTGGAGTGTGTGTTCGGGATTTATCAGTTTCATCAGATTCTAGGGTGCGATCCCAAGGTTAAATTTTTGGGTTGACTTTGAATATTTGCATCAAGATCATATCTTTATTATTTAGGGTTTGCTTCCTGTGGCTTTTATTGATGTTATTAAGTTATTTTGGCTAGATTCGAGCTGTCCAAAGGTTGATTCACGCGAAAAGGGATTTCTAGAGTACTGATATTTCTTGCTTGAGGTAAGTATCTTACATAAATTTGATTAAGGCACTAGTTGCGTGAGTTATTAGTGTTGGCTACGTGCTATGAGTGGCGCACATGTGAGGGGATTGAGCCCATGTGCGTGCACCGGGGTATTATCCATGCTTGGGGTAGTGATTAGGCTATTATATGCCTTGAATTGATTGTTAAGCTTCATGTCATCGTGCTTCTTATGTTGTACTCCTTTGTGAGCTAATTGAATCATGTTAGAGATTATTTGTTGGTTGATCTCATATTCAAACATGTTAATTGCTTTTCTTGCAGCGTAATCGCCTGATTTGAGCTATGATAGTACACTTCGCACATGCTTCCACCTTATCATGTCACTTAAATCACTCCATGACCATGTAATTTGATTTCCATTTATCATGTATATGTATTCTTGTATATGCTTTATGTGTGACATGGACTGGGTTGATAGCACGTGAGTGGTTCGTGCGGGTCTGAGTTATGTTAGCATGTGAGTTTTTTGTGCGGTTGCTATATATGGCACGTGAGTTATCCATGCAGCATGTGGATAAGGATCCATCCCCCTAGGGTCACCTTCTCATATTTCTCTCTAGATGGTGTACACGCGGTATAAGGAAAACTTATCAGTGTTTGGTTTGGTTATTACATTTCTTCTCTACTTGTAATTTCCTTGGATGTATACATGTTTTATTCGCATATCTTCTTTATATGATAGTTCATGAATGTATACATGCCTTTTGTGCATATCTTCTCTATATGCCGGATTGTTAATTGATACAGAGCTTGTAACCTTATCTCGTGTATCGAGGTAACTTTATCTGTGATTTATGACTTGTGGAATTTATGAACTAATCAGGTTATTAGTGAGTATCATTGATAATTCTTGTCCCTATTAGCTCGTCGAGGTTAGTTATGATACTTGTTGAGTACATGGCTCATACTACATTTTGCACTTAATTGTGTAGATCCAGGTGTTGGACCGAGCCGTGAGTCGATGTGATTGTGGCTGAGAGTTGTCGAGAGACAAGGTAGAGCTGTACTTCAACTGCATTTTTTGGCGTCTCTGTTTATTTCAGTGTTGTTGCTTTCATTCAGACAGTATTTTTCATTTTGTATTCCAGATTTGTACTTCTATTTTAGAGCTCATGATTCTGTATTACTAGTTCTGAGCGATTGTATATATTGACGCAGTTTATTAATGTCAGTTGGCATTGGATTCGTACTATTTCCATTATTTATATTATTATGTTCCGCTTTTATTATGTTTTGCTTGCCTAGAACGTGATTTAGGCGTCTTCACGACCTGTTGGATGTTTTGGGTCATGACAACCCTAGACCAGATTGAATTATACTTGCCACATGTGTTAAACTCGCCCCAAATCTAACCATATTCCCCAATTCGTTCTAGTTCTTAATTTTTTGTTCCAATGCATTTCAATAATCTGACCCAATTTGACAAAATTTTTCCGCCGCTATTGTTCACTCCATCAATAATTGATAGGGAAACAGTGAGAAGAATAGTACCAGTTCGCATCGATGGATAAGACAAAATTGTCGAGATGGGTAAGTGGAGAGTCGTCGGAAAGTGAACCTGCTCCGGCGAACAATATTTTCCGTTCGATAGGGTCAGTGAGGTAAAATTTGTCGGTAATGTAGCATCTCTGGCACCAAATTTCCAAGTCAATATCCACCTAGTATGGTCCATCCAATATTTCCATCCAACTCCAGCAAACTGATGCCACCGTCCTCACTATCACCTCCGCTGGAATGATCCTCACAAAAATTCAATATATTTCTCCGTTAGTGGGAGGGGTAATTTTAATCTAAAAGATAACGTTGTATGTATTTTATGACCAATAGGTGGACGGAGGGAAAAACTAGACCATTTAACAAATGGTAGGCTAATTCTGGCCCTTTTTCAAATTTTAAATTAACAAACAAGTGTTTAAAACACTCTCGAGCCTTGCGGGACCCGTACCACCCATACCCTCAAGTCCCAAATTATTATAGGAATGAGGTGTTAAAACTCAAAATGACCAGTTGAGTCATTACAAATATATTTTATCTCACCTAATATGTAATTAAAACCATGTTTTAAGCATATGTATATTTTATGGTTTGGTTGCTCTATGGTGACCAACACTATTATTACCCAGATTGATATCTATGTGCAACACATATTTTTGTCATGTAACAAAATATATTATGATAAATATAATCTAATGTTATGTATTATTACATTACGTGTTATCGTTAGAATCAATCTAAAGAATATGGTTTATTATATGAAGGTGGATAGTTTGGTAGCATACTAATCAGTATTATTATACAACTATGAGAAGTTAACCAAGCATAAGTTTAGGCTATATGATAAATATTTATTCTATTAATATTTTTAAAATTTTGATATATTTAAATAATATTGTTGGATGTTTTAGCACTTGACCTCGGATTGGAATTTTGATGGTTATGTTAGCTCTATTGGGTGATTTTGGACTTAGGAGAATGTCCGGATTGTGATTTAGAGATTCGTGGTTGAATTTGGCTCGAAAATGGCAAAAGTTAAAATTTTAGAAAGTTTGACCGGAAGTGGACTTTTTGATATCAGGGTCGGATTCCGATTCCGGAAGTTGGAGCAGGTCCGTAATGTCGAATATGACTTGTATGCAAAATTTGAAGTCATTCCGGATTGATTTGCTATGTTTCGTCACGAGTTATTGAATTTGAAAGTTCGAAGTTTATAGATTTCAATTTGAGGTGTGATTCGTCGTTTTTATATTGTTATGTATGTTTTGAGGCCTCGAGTAGGTCCGTATTGCATTATGGAACTTGTTGGTATATTCGGACGGGGTCCCGAGTGGCTCGGATAAGTTTTGGACGAGGTTCATATCATTTTCACTTCATGTTACATTGCTGAAGGCTGCTGGTTCTGGTATTATTGCACATGCGGTTGGTTTGCACATGTGCGATAGCCACAGAAGCAACAAAGGCGTCGCATATGCGAGATGAGAGCTGGATGAGAAGGCCCGCAGAGGCGGAGAATAGGGCACAGGTGCGGATACGCAGGTGTGTCGAGTGGAAGCGCAGGTGCGAGTGTCTTCGCAGATGAGGAGCTTGATACCGTAGGTGCGGGGGTTGTTGGGCAAGGACATTTTTCGTAGATGCGATATTTTTCCGTAAAAGAAGTGGTCGCAGATGCGACGAATTGTCCGCAAATGCGGAATCGCTGGGCAGAAGCTATATTATCGATGGTTTTGGTTATTTCTTCATTTTGGGAGCTATGGAGCTCGGATTGAGGCGATTTTTGAAGCAATTTTCACCATTTGAATTGGGGTAAATATTCTCTACTCGGTTTTAGTTATATTTCCTTAATCTATCTTCGTTTTTGGTAATTGCATTGTGAATTTTAAAGAGGAAATTGGGGGTTTTGGCCTAAAGTTTCATAATATGAATTTTTGAGTTTTGAACATCGAATTGGAGTCGTATTTGAGTTAAACTAGTATGGTTGGACTCGTAATTGAATGGGTTATTGGATTTTGTAAATTTTATCGGGTTTCAAGGTACGGGCCTGGATTGGGCTTTTGGCCGGTTTTGGGCTTTTGATTCAAGATTTAATCTTTTTTTTATCGGGATTGGTTCCTTTTAGCATTGTTTGATATACTTGAGTTGTTTTTGGTTAGTTTCGAGCTGGTCGGATGTCGGAACGCGTTTTGGAGTATCGCTTGGCTTGCTCGGTGTTGGAATTGGCTTGTTCGAGGTAAGTAACTCTTCTAATCTTGGAGCTGAGGGTATGAAATCTCGAAATACGTGTTATGTGATTAGTGTTGAGGTGACGCACATGCTAGGTGACGGTCGTGTGGGCGTGCACCATGTGAATTGAGACTATGTTATTCCCATGGCACTGTATAGTGGTCCTACTTTATTGATATCCGTGTTTTCACCATGTGATAAAATAATTAAGCTGTCAATCATGCTAGATATCATGTTTAGGCATTATGCCGATACTGTTTGAACCCATAGTGGTCGTTTCTTACTGTCATCTCACTGATTTCATTGATATTTCATACTCAGTCATATACATGCATTCATACCATATCTCAGTCTCAGTTATTATTTATTGATATATCATATCATTGTTGTCGGGCTAGTTTCATGATAATGTGAGCCCGTGAGTGAGACTGGAGAGATTGAAGACTGAGTGAGGCCGAGGGTCCGAGTGAGAGTGATATTTTGGGATCGGGATGCGCGCCACAGCATGTTATATTGATTACATTTTATGGGATCGGGTTGCACGCCACAGCGATATATTGATTACATTCTATGGGATCGGGTTGCACGCCGCAACGATATAGTGCTTGGGCTGAAAGGAGTCCCTCCAGAGTCTGCACACCCCCAGTGAGCGCAGTCGACTATAAATATGGATCGAGCTGCACGTTGCAGCGGGTATTGTACAGCGATGAGTGATTGAGTGTGCTGAGCATAGTGAGAGAGAATGTGAGACAGTGAGATTGAGTACTCTGAGAGTGTAAGTACATGAGCTCATCATCGAGATGCATTGCATTTGACATGCGTACTTATGATACATGCATAGAGGTGCATTTTCTTCTGCTACCCAGTTTTGGGGACATTTATGATTTTACCTGTATCTTGACATGTAGGCATAAAGAATTACTTTCCTCATGCTATCTCAAAATGAAACATCTTACTATTTGTTGAAAGGACTTTTAGAAAAAATCCCAATTTTCAAACTTACTCGTATTTTGGCTTTTTCGGTAAAAGATTTGGGTTTTCACTCAGATACTTGAAAAGAAATGCCTACTTTTCTGGAACTGTAAACGAACTGAGCCTTTTATTTCTAAGATACTCTTTTGCTACTTGTACTATGCTGTTATGAACTGTTATGGAATATTGGTGTTGGACCCGACCTTTTTGTTAGCTCGTCACTATTTTCAACCTAAGGTTAAGTTTGTTACTTATTGAGTATATGGGGTCGATTGTACTCATAGTACACTTCTACACCTTGCGTGCAGATGTTGGCTGTTGATGTTGTTGTGTTCGATGGGAGCTGGATTTAAAGATGTACCTGCGTCCCGGTTGTAGCTGCCTCTTGTTCGTGGTAGCCTTAGATCTATAAAAATTATGTTTATGTATTTTTCAAACAGACGATATATTTATTTCATTTCAGCTTTGTAAACTCTATTCTTAGAAGTTCATGATTTGTACTACCAGTTCTTGGGGAACGTATAAGATTCAGATAATTTCTTTATTTAATTATTAATTGTTATTAGAATTGGTTAGTGGTTAACTGGCTTACCTAGCGGGTTGGGTTAAGTGTCATCACGACTAGTTGGAAATCTTGAGTCGTGACAGTTCCATTGTGTATTCAAAATTAGACTTTTTGAAACCCTCCTAATCATCTCGATTTGGTTTTTGTATCGGTGCGATTTACTTAATTTTTGATAATTTTTCTAAACTTCACATAAGAGTTGCACTGTCATTATGATGTCTCATTTGTTAGGTATGTATTTTAATATAATCTATAAATATAAATTAAGACATTATTTGAATCATACTATGTACATATGATGTGTCTGATAAAATTTGTACTAACCTCAATTCACTCTAAATTGCTAACAGTATCACTATAAAATGACTCACCACATTTACGAAGAATATTTTTGGTCATTAACTACAATTTTACTAAAATAATTTGTATAACTAAAATACTCAAAAAATATTTCAATTTACAGGGCAATGGTACAACAATGCATGGTGTGCACTTCCAACATACTCTTTACCTAAGAGGCATGTTGTTCTATATTAGAATTTTTATTAGTTGCTAATAAAAAATGCGCAGTTCATAGATATAAAATCTAAACAATAAGGTGTTTTTTTACTAAAAATATAAAGTTAATATCTGAATTAAATATTACTAGATATCAGAAAATATACTTTGGTAACTTGCTACTGAAGATCGTCAAAACAAAGTTTGTTCAATAGTAGTAGAGTAAGTTTGTTCCACAGTTTTTCTGTGTAATATTATTTTTAGTCGTTTCTATCTGAATCAAATATTACAAGATATAAAGGGGAACAGGAAAAAAAAAATTAGAAAACATGATGACTTGCTACTGAAGATTGTCAAAACTAATTTGGTTTCAACAGTAATAGAATGAGTTTTAGTCTTACCTGTTAGTCATTTCTATCTAAATCCATCCCAATATTCAAGATTCAAAAAATTGTATATTGTTATTTTTAAATATATAAAATATATCTCAAACACATATTTGATTCGATTCATATTTTTTTAGTTCTTTTAGAAAATAAAAGACCTATCATAATTATTTATTGATTATAAGTTTATATCAAAATCTATGATTTTACTTAAAAGATCCTAATAATCTGTTAGGCAAAGACGAATATGGTGATTTGGTCGGTTATCGAATAATATTAAGGGTCTATTTGGAAAGCCATCATGTAATTGGATTCGGGTGTAATTTTAAAGTTTTGGCATAATTTTTTTGTCAAACAATAAAAAAATATATTCAACCATTTGTATTGTCATGGGCTGCTTTCCATCATCGACCCATGACCCCTTGGACGCGCCCCGTGGCGTC
>AWOL01S0105433.1:118637-131452 GCA_000715115.1 Nicotiana otophora | reverse complement strand
TCGGGACTGTAGTGCAGCTCATGCACTCGGTTCTAAATGCAGATAGCTACTATAAGGTAAATATGACTAATTTGGTTAGGGACTGGAGGAATGAAATCATCGATTATCTCGAACATGGGAACTTACCCGAAGAATCCAAGGCATCTCGGGCGTTGCACCCCAAAGCAGCGTGATGTAGCTTCAAAGGAGGCCAACTGTACATGAAATCTTTTCAAGGACCGATGGCCCGATGCTTGGGAGCCTCCGAAGCTAATTATGTTATGCAAGAAGTCCACAAAGGGATATATGGAAATCATTTGGGCGCAACCTCCTTAGTACTAAAACTGGTAAGGTCAGGATACTATTAGCCCCAAATGGAACAAGACGCCAAAGCTTTTGTGCAAAAATGAGATAAGTGTCAATGCTACCCACCACTGGTACATCAACCAGCAGAGCCATTACACTCAGTTCTTTCTCCATGGCTATTCATGAAGTGGGAAATGGATATCGTCGGACCACTGTCGTCGGACCCTGGTAAGGTAAGATTCCTTTTTAATTTTAATGGACTATTTTTCTAAGTGGGTTGAAACAGGTCCTTATCAGAATATCGGCGAATGCGAGGTGGTGGATTTCTTCTAGGAGTACATAATTTGCAGATTTGGAATACCAAAAGAGAATGCTTGCAATAACGGTCCACGGTTTATAGGCGCAAAGATAACAAAGTTCCATGAAGACTTGAAATCAAAAGAAGCACGTCTTTTCCCTATCATCCGACCGCAAATGGTCAAGCAGAATCAACGAACAAAGTGATTATACAAAATCTCATAAAGAGGTTGGAAACGGCCAAAGGTAAATGGCCTAAGGAACTTTCTGGAGTGCTATGGGCGTACCAAACAATGGCCAAATCAAGCATAGGAGAAACTCATTTTTCCCTTGTGTACGGGACAGAAGCCTTAATCCCAGTGGAAGTAGGGGAGCCCACCTTGATATATTTCCAAGAAAATGAAAAGACAAACAACGAAGCAATATTAATCAACTTAGAGTTACTCGATGAGCGCAGGGACTTGGCGCATATAAGAATGACAGACCAAAAGCAGAGAATGGAAAGATATTGTAATCGAAGAGGCAACCTCCGTTATTTCAAAGTATGAGACTTGATTCTAAGGAAAGTAACTCAAAACACTCGGGAACTCAACGCATGGAAGCTAGGTCCAACCTGGGAAGGCCCCTACCTGATTTCAGCTTTCACTGGGAAGGGTTCGTATGAGTTGGATAATAAGGATAGAGAAAAGTTTCCAAGCAACTGGAATGTGGCACACCTCAAGAGATATTATTGTTGATGAACATCACTTGCATTGAAAGCGTGTGCTGCACTCTTTTCCCCTTTGTCCAGTTTTTGTCCCAATTGGGTTTTTCTGGCAAGGTTTTTAGTGAGGCAACAACATAAAGCATACTACGAAGAAGATTTCAACAGCAGCAATAAGACCTTTAATAGCTAGGCACACAAGCGAAGAACCACTCCGGAGCGGTTAGATAATCATTGGCTCGGTAGCAAATTTCCCACCTGGAAATTAAGTTTGATATCAAGCAAAGGTTACCCGACCGTTCACAAATGCAAACCACTAGGGGATTGTTAGATATTCTTTGGCTCGATAGCATAAATTCCTAAGGATAAGTGAAGTTTGTTACCGAACTGAAGATTATCTAGCAATTCATTAGTGGAATTCGCAAAGGTGCAAAACTTCCAGTGTTCCAATTCGCTACCTTCACATTTGAACACTAGGGGGGAATGATATGAGGATACGGAAACAATGACTACCACGTCGATCGGAATACGAAAATCGGAATTATAGTTATATCATCGGGACCGGGGATTACGCAACCATCCATGTAGAAACAAGTTGTACAAGTTATCCACAATAAATGACAATTTATTTTCAGCATAATGAATGCTTACGTACTTTTTAAAAATGGAAGGTATAAAGTAAAGTCCTTTTATTTCTATTGTTTTTCTTGTTTGAATGATGAATTGATTTTATCATTTAAAAGTTAAACAAGTACTTCAAATGCTAGTGTCGTAATGAATAGGAGACGCCCTCTTTAAGTGCACTGTAAACATAAAAGGGTCCTCTCTTATAAAAACCCTCACGATAAAGGGTTGATTTTGGAAGAACTTGTGCTCGAAATCCAAATGCTTTTGGGGGGAAAATACACCCAAGGCCTTACATAATCAGACGCAAATAGTAAAACTTTCACAAAACACTTAAGCAAAAAAGAATGCAAAGATTAACAATTGCATAAATGTTCAAACGAAAGAATGCAAAAAGACTCATACAATACTTGAGAAAAGATGCTTTCATTCACAATAAACGTGCCAAGATGGTACAAGTACAAAAGTTGGGAAAAGAAAGGAAAAGCTAAACTACTGCATCTCTGGAACCGTAAGGAAGAGAAGCGTCTATGCCCCCAAGAAAAGTGGGTAGATCCGCCGATGGCTCAGCACCTTAGCCCTCATCAGGTTGGCCTTCAACATCTTCGCCCTCCAGTTTCTCTTCAGTTCTCGAGGTTTCAAAACTGGAACCAGAAGAACCGGAAGCATCAGGCCCTATCGGGAGACCCCTTTTAGCAGTTGACTTTAGCTCACGGGCTTTAGCGATTTTAGCATCAAAGTCAATGATACCCGTTTTAGCCTCTTCCAAGGTTTTTCTCCTCATGCTGTGCATAACATAAGTTTTTTCAACAACGAGGGAAGTCACTTGGTGCTTGAGTTCTTCTTAAAGTTGGTCAACCTCGGTAGAAAGATTATCACGCGCGGACCTCACTGACCGGAGGCTAACATCAAGATCGCAGATAATAGAACTAAAAATTTTGTTATGCTCGATAGTCCTCTTGTACTTCTCCTCCAAGTGGACATATTTCACCCCGGCAACAACAAGCTCTTCAGTTTTGGAATTCAAGGCCGCCTCTAAATTGGTCAATCTTTCAGCGGAGGCATCTTCACGATCGGATGTAGCAAGAACGACACTATAGAGTTCAGCCCATTTGGCCCTAGCCTCTTCAAATTGGACCCTAAGTAGGGCGATCACCTGGCTAAGGGTCTCCACTTATTGCTTGCTTTGCCACAAAGGAGCCTCCAACATAATGGCCTCAGCGGCTTTGGTTTCCAATTCTCAAAGGCGAGTAGCAGTTTGGTACCGCTTGACCCAAAGTTGATCCCGCTTGGAGGTAAGTTACTCTTTTTTCCCAAATCAACCTCTAAAGGCCCCCAAAAGCAAGGAAATTGGCCTGCGAAACAAGTAAGGCAAATTAAAAAATAATACTAAATCAAAGATAGAAGAAATGGCAAAGGAAATGAAGAATATACCGCTGCGGCATTGTGTATGGCATTATTGAACAATCGCTCTCCCGAGAGAGCCTGTATCTTTTTCCAATCTTTTTCTGAAGCCAAAGGCTTCAGGTAGTTAGCAAGTTCTACCGGTCGGGACAACAGGTTTCACCCGGTGGAGATCGAGAGAGTAACACTCCTCCTCCTTTGCGGATCTTCTGAGGGGGCAGCATAATTTTGCCCAAAATTCCCATGAACTGGGGACTTACATCCTCTTCTCGGATAGATGCAGCCGGTGGAGATGAAGCTAATGGAGTTAAAGGGTGAGAAGCAGCTGCAGTAAATGCAATGCTAGTTGTTGGTTGCTCATCAACCGAAGAAGTCAGGGGCCCGGTACTCAGCCTCACGGTATCGGGCACAACAACTGGGATAGGGCAATGTGAGTTGGCATTTTCTACCATCTCAAGCTCCCCCCAAAGTGTCGAAACGTCGTCCTCGGTTGATGCAACTAACTCAACAGGTTGATCATTCTGTTGAGTTGATGAGGATTTTCATCTTCTAGGTAGAGAAGCTCCCTCATCACTAGATTTTCCATCATCATCGATCATCACAGTGTCTATAGCCGGCCTGGGTAGAGGGCGCATCATCACAACTTCCGGAAACGACTCGGGGGAGGCATTCTTCCCCCTCTTATTCTTTTCCCCGGTTGCGGAGCAGCTCTTTCTTTTTGGTTTCTTGTTCTCCGACCAGGGACTTCGAGACGAAATACCTGCACCCGAAGTAGGCCCAGAGACACCTTTTTGAGTAAATGCCTCCTGAAGTATCCTCGCCGTATCAGCAGGATCAGCCAAAATGTCCTCCTTGGGGACGACAACCGAGCCTGGGGGTAGACCTGAATTTGGCAAAAGAGAAGGATTATTTAAATTCCTCACACAAAAAAGACGAGATGAGTCTAAGTAACCATGATATTTGGCCTTCCACCCATATTTGAGGGCCAGTTCTTTCCACGTACCGGATTCGGGCATAGTAATGTCCAAGATTTTCTGGACCCACTGGTCCAAGCCTTCAACCCTGGATGGAACCCATCGAGTTGCTGAAACAGGCAAAAGAAGAATGGTCGATAAGGATATGAAAAAACTTCTAATGAAAGAAATATTAAACAAGGAGCTTACGAGTGCAATTCCATGATTCAAGAAAGGATGAAGTCGTTGCCGGAATGATATCACTGGTGGCAACTGCAACGAATCGTTCCATCCACCCATGATCGTTGTTATCATCCATGCTAGATAGTAGGGCATGGTAGCCATGTTTGCTGAAGTTTATCATTCCCCCACGGAAGATTTTGGGGGAATAGAGGTTCATCACGTAAACTAGGAAGAGTTCCTCTCCCATTTATTGGCACATGCGCCGAAGACAAGAAATCATCCTCCACACGGAAGGACTTACTTGAGCCATACACACCTGATAGCGGAGATAGAACTCTACAATAATGGAATCGAGCTCTCCACTCAGAAAAATGCTCCCATAGTAAAGGGATACATGTAAAAGTATATAAAACCCTCCTTGGGTAGGGTTACCTGCTCCACCATATCAGGAGCGATAATGTCTAAATCCTGGCAACGACAATCTTTCTTCACAACAGGAATACTGGAAGGACGGATGGAAGAAGAGTATTTATCAACGGCCCATGTACGAGAGTTAGCAGAAGGAAACTTCTCTTTGAAATATTTGGTGGTGATCAGGCTCTTTGGGACAATGGTACTCACCGTAGGGGGAGCGACATCGTCAACTTTGCCTTTGTTCTTTGAAGAACTAGGTTTTCTTGAAGAGGAGGCCATTTCTTATCAGTGAAAGAGTTTTTTCTCTCAAAGAAGGAAGTAAAAAAAAGGTTGAAGTCGGAAGACGAGTTGAGTAAAGAAAGTCTTCAAAAATTTAGAATGTTATGAAGTGTAAAATTAAAGAAGTTGATGTGTATAAGTAAATATTTAGGCGGCTAAATTCATAGCCATAATTACCTCGATAACCGGCAAAAGTTATGCTGAATAGTGGGATGATATGTGTTCGGGGCATTAAATGCGGAGAGGTGTGCGTCTAATCAACCATCAAAAGCTTTTTCAGAGGGGGTCAGAGAAATTCCCGCCAAAAAGAATATTTCTACCAACTTCTCGGTGACACAAAGTTATATCACCGAAAAGCAGGGGGACTATCTGTATAGGGTAAAATATGCTATGTTAAGTAATTGCATGAGAGGGTAACGCGTGAAACCGAAAGCACAGGATAGCTAAGACTGAAGACAACTGTTCTATTTGTCACCGGAAAGAATGATGCTCATAAAAATGCAATAAATATTTGCCACCCAATAGCATTTAATGGAGAATATTCTACATCATTTAATACGCTGCCCGTTACAAAGAATTTGCCATTCATGCTCACCGTTTAATATTTTTCAATGGTCCTCATAATTGACATTAAAGAAGGGCATGATCATCAGACCTTGTTCCCTAGGTGCATCTATAAATAGTGACCTGTGTTATCATTGTAAAGGACAGGAATTTTCTGGCAAGCTTATGCTATAATCTATTCAAAACTTTATACAATTTTACCTTCTTACTTTTCGATTTCATTATTGTTGCGCCCGGAAGCCTTGTTCCGGGAATTATTATTTATGCTATTTTATCTTCATCTCAAGGCTAAGTATTGCGTATTTCTTCAATTCTTTTATTATTTCAGGATCAAATTAATTCAATTGTCAAGACATCATGTATAAATTCAACTATTCCATTTTACGTGTAAGCATTGCTAATGTTGAAGGAGTACGTAAAATGACATGATGCTATGAATTATCAGTTTTCATAATTAACTTTTCTATTATATAGAAAACCCATGCTTGCTCGACCAAGGGTAGAATTGTCATTTTATTTTTCATGCACTGCCACATAATTCTATAACCGTACACACTTTCATCTCCTTTCTAACTCTCTCACGTTCCCTTCATCTTCTCGGCTTGATGTTTTACCACAATATTTTCTTAAATCTTCTTCCACTTATTTTCAGTTCATCCTCCTCTCTTTCAATCTTCTGTTCATTACTCTTTTTCAAGGGATTTCTTCCTATTTTATCAGCTTCTTGCTTGAAGTATCTACATTTATGGGTCTTCTGCTTTGGGTGTTACAAGGTTCAGGTTAGTGTGTCCTCTAATTTTTTTTCAATTGTTTTTCTATTTTATTTCATTTTTTTGTCTGCTATTATCTGTTGTTATTGTTGTTATTTATTTTGGATTTTCTCTTCTGCTGTTATTCTGCATTTTTATCTTCATATGCAACTTGTATCAATATAATACTTCTGCTTTAATTTGTGGTCTAAGCGATTGGTTAAATCTTCAGTAAAATTTGATTTAAGTTTTTTTTCATTTGGTTTTCTTGCTTTTTCTTTTTGCCTCTTCTTGGTAGAAGAACACTACTAATGGAACTGGGTTTAATATGGGGCATGTGGGTGCTGCTACCTGAAACCTAAGTTAGTTTTAATTGAGTTTTGTTACATGTTTAGGGAACACTTTTTGTGCCACAAGTGTTTGATGAATTTATTGAAAGAAATTACTTCTACATTGAACTTCTAGATTCTCCCTTTTTGAAGCGTGAGTTTTGATAGATCATGGCTATACAGTTTGTGCGTTCAAAAGCAATGTACTCTGTTTGACAGACAACTTTCTATCCTTATGGTCTCTCCATCTCGAGGAGTTAATCACTTGCAATATACATCACGTCTTCTTTCAGTAGAAAAGAACAATCTAGAAGAACTTTATATCTCTGCCACAAAATCCAGTCGTATCTCAAAACATTGAATATAGCCTATTAGTCTATCTTTCTTTCCTTTTTGTTATAATGGTGGTGATAACAACTTCTCATTTCTCCTGTTTTCCTCTATTTATTTAGATGAACCGACAAACATAATGTATTTTTCACGTGTTGTGGGAAGATTTTACATTGATTAATAATTATAGGAAGATCACTCTACCGCATTGCTTTGTCGTCATTTGGTATTTTCAAATTTAATAACTACTGAAGCAGAACGAGAATTAGAAAAGTGTTAACTTTGTGTTAAACTTAAAACACATATCCTCTCCAACCATCATAAGTCATCTAACTTATTATATAAATGAGTATAATGGCAATCGCTTACAATCATTTCTTCTTTATCTATCTTCTTTTCAATTTCTGACTTTGCAGAGAATGCTCGAGCTTTGTTCCCACTTTGAATTTACCTTATTGAAACAGGTTTGTACTCAAAAGATAGAAAAATATTTACTTGCCATGGTCATGGAAGACTCGATGCTCCTCCTCCATCACTCTTAGAAAGGTTATGAATTATCTATATTGGTACACTTTCTTCTTCACGTATTATGTTTATCTTTATGATGGTAAGGTCTAAATCTTTGCACGTTGTTTGTTGGGTGTGCTTGCTTTTGTGCTTTAATTTAAAGTTAAACTCTTTCTAAATAAATAAGTATGACATTCTTTTTGGGACTGATTAAAAAGAAATATAACGCATAAATTGGGACAGAGAAATTATGTTTTATTTGTGAATTACAACACAATTACTCTATACCACACTGCACTATTTCCATGAGATACTTTTGTTCTATGAGTTTATGCACTAAGATTGAGTACAAACCGAGAAATGATGGTTTAGCATGATTAATGTAAAGTTATTTGGTAACTGTTATATGGTATAATAATTTGTTATTTTCTTTGTTCATAAACCATTGCAAATTGGATATGTGTCACATCTTGATGCCAAGGACAAACCAAAAAGTTGAGAAAAATTTTTTTATTACCTGGACTGAGTCCGTTTCAAACATCTTGTGCTCTTGCGTACTGAATAACACAAAAGAGTTATTGATGTTACTTGGTTTATCAAGCATTCAAATTCCATGTTGATTAACTTCTAATCGAAAAGGTCAGGATTAAGCATTATTTTGCGATGACTATATCTTGAGGACATTTTTTATTTGATTACATCTTCTATGGTATTTTGTGAAATCTTAATTGTTTTTGTTAGTTGATTTTGTTATAGACTGATTATTCATCAAAGAGAAGTATAAGGAAGTCATCCATTTAAAGAAATCTGATGACTAAGGTATATATTGGGTCATGAGCAACAACAAATTCCAATCTGAGATCAAATGCTAAATGTCAAACTTGGTCAACTCTCCCTATTTAAAGCTTCAACCATGAAATTCATGCTTTCAATTCGATTTCGAATAACCTGAAAACCAAAACCCACGATTCACATAAGTCATAATACATCATACGAAGCTACTCACGCTCGTAAACTACCGAGCGAAGTGCAAATGCTCAAAACGACCGGTCGGGTCGTTACATCTCCCCCACTTAAACATACGTTCGTACTCGAACGTGCCCAGAGTTGTTCTCAAAGCCATCAACTGCCGTATAACCTTTCTATGCACATACCCGAGGGTGATCTCACGTCACCCTATCCTATACAGGTCCGATAACACAATATAACTGAAATTTCTCAATTCAACCTAGCCCACAAGCCTTCGAATCCAATTTCCAACATCCGAAATTTCTTATAAAATCGGAATTTTGCCTCTATATATTGTATAAGTCTGAACAAGCTGTAACCATAATCCAAGATGAAATCACATGATATACCGCATAACTCAAATACTCATAGCAATAATTTCTAATCACAATAGCTGCTCAAAACTACCCAATCTCGGTAATAAACCTCATATCTAACAAAACCTCACTCTAAAATATCTGTACACTGCTGATAATGAAAGAACACGCAGAAACGCATAACCATACATCAAATCAACAAGGCATGGAGCTCCCTCTCCTTCAACATGAACCATAGCCAATTCCTAAGCCAACTTCCGATATTATCCTTCCAAATATACCACAATCAAATCCGATAGAACCTATCCTAGATCCGACGATTTCATCTTATCGAATACCAACTACTCTACTGACACACAACACCAATACTACCCAGAGCCACAAACCGTGCAATCCATGCACCAATAAGCAACAATCCAAATGTACTCAAATCATGGAAAACTTATTCAGACGGGAGAACCGTCCCGCAAGCTCAACAAGTACCACCACAACGCAATGCTAAGAACCTATCGCACATCATAGAACCAAAACACACGAATCTAACACGAGGGATCATATCTCAACATAACTCCGCTACAATGCGCGACCCTATCCAAATACTGGTTCATATGAAATCCTCAAGCCACTCTGCTAAAAATCAATAACCATGCGCAATTCGACATCAAGTACTCAAAGCGAATTACCATAACCACGGAGAAGCAAATGACACAATGCCACACAAAACCCGAAAGAACATAACCAATACTCCATCAGCCAAGCAATACCCAATACTCTTCTCGCTCAAACATGCTATATTGATTTACAGATCCCAACGAATCACACAAATGTGGAAACACTAGAACCAGAAATCTTCAACAATGCAACATGAAATGAAAAAGATCTGAACCCTGTCTGAAACTCGCCCGAGGCCCCCGGGACCTCAACCAAACATACCAACAAGTCCCATAACACGGACCTACTCGAGGCATCAAAACACACATAACAACATTGGAACGACGAGTCACACTTCAATTCGAATTCAATGAACTTTAAAACTTTAAACTTCCACAACCGATGCCGAAACCTATCAAATCACGCCCGATTGACCTCAAATTTTGCACACAAGTCACATTCGACATTACGTACTGGTCCAACTTCCGTAATCGGAATCCGACCCTGATATCAAAAAGTTCACTCCCGGTTAAACTTTTCAAAATTTTAACTTTCGCCATTTCGAGCCAAATTCAACCACGGACCTCCAAATCGAAATCCGGACGCGCTCCTAAGTCCAAAATCCCCCAATGCAGCTAACGAAACCATCAAAATTCTAATCTGAGGTCAAATGCTAAATGTCAAACTTGGTCAACTCTCCCAATTTAAAGCTTCAACCATGAAATCCATTCTTCCAATTCGATTCCGATTAACCTGAAAACCAAAACCGACGATTCACATAAGTCATAATACATCATACGAAGCTACTCACACCCGTAAACTACCGAGTGAAAATGCTCAAAATGACCGGTCGGGTCGTTACAAGCACAACAAAATAAAATATTTGCTCGGTTCTACACACGCCAGGCCTTTGGGGAGGTAAATATGATTTTCTATGTCTCTCACTATTTACTGAAAAGGGAACTGTTCTTTTTGTAGGTGATATGGTTATTCTAAATTATTTATTGCTATTTATAGTTGCAATCAAGTATAAATATGCATTCATACACAGTTAAAATTATATCAGAACTCAAATTATTAGACTCTCAGTCAAAATTATAGACTTAAATTATTGGACTCTTGTATAATTGTTGGGCCCGTGCTATGCATGGGAAATACTCATCTAGTAACTATATAATAAGTAAAGGTTGATGGTACAACGAAGGGCGTTTTGGTAATTTTAAGTTGCCTTGCATTGTATATACAACGCTATTTGTGTGCACATTGTGTTGTATATACAACGCTATTTGTGTGCTCATATGACAAGAGGGGTTGCTCTGATGGTAAGCAACCTCCACTTCTAACCAAGAGGTTGTGAGTTCGAGTCACTCCAAGAGCAAGGTCGGGAGTTCTTGGAGGGAAGGATGCCGAGGGTCTATTGGAAACAACCTCTTTACCTCATGGTAGGGGTAAGGTCTGCGTACACACTGCCCTCCCCAGACCCCACTAGTGGGATTATACTGGGTGATTGTTGTTGTTGTTGTTGTTGTTGTTGTATTTGTGTGCACATTTATTCTATAATGACGAAAAAGCCGACACTTCTTTAAAAGTGTCCCTTGGTGCTTTAAGTACCAAAAACGTGTTATACACGCGTCACTTTTTTTTTAAAGTCCTTTAGAAAAGTAAAGCAATCCTTTTCTTTCTTCCGGGAGGTTCTAGCAGGGTGTCAATGGTTCGGTTTGATCGGTTATTTTAAACAATCTGTACTACACCAATTTTTCGATTATTTTATTATGTATAATCAAAATTAGTTTTTTCGAAACCGTCCCAATCATGTCGGTTTCTCTTCGGTATCGGTACGGTTCGATTAATTTTCGATATTGTTTTAAATATCATGTAAAATTTACTAGTAGAAATAGAATGCAATAACATACGTTCTTTTATAGGGCTTAGCAAAACTCTCTAGGCATTTTTACTGTTTAAAGAGTGATGAATTAAAAAGAAAATAAAAGATGGCTAGAGTATAGATCCATCAACTATTCTACAATAACGTAAAAGAAACCAAGCAAATGCAGAGAAAATATAAATCACACGAGTGGAAAGATATTAACCAAACTGGGACTCAAGAATAAAGTATATAGAAGATTAAATATTCAAAAAGATAAATCTAAATTATATGAAAGAAAACATATTCAATACATAGTAGTTTGCTACTCATTATCGCTAGAATACTTTGTGTCTTGCTAATAAAGGTACTTGAATTAACTTAGTTTAAGTAGATGTAGCATAATAGGTTTTAGGAATTAGAATTTTGAATTTAATTACTTGTTGGCTTGTAATAGTTTTCATAATTCTAATGCCCAAAGAAAAATTTAATGCATTATTATTTTTAAACTTACTAGATAAATATATTTTTCACATGTAAAATTTATTCGGTACAGTTCGGTATTTTTTTGATTTATTTTTATAAAATAAAAAATCTACCTTAATTATCAGTACAGTTATAGATTTATATAAAAACCTACGGTTTCTTAAAAAGAAACCTAAATATCTGTTCGGTCGATTTAGTCGGTTTTCGAATATCCATTAACACCTCGTACGAGTTCTAGACATCCAAATCGCTCTCTTCAATCAGCTGTCAATTTTCACTTCCTTATCTCTTTCTCCTCCAGGGGAATCGATGGCTAGGAACAGGTATCAATTTTTACTAATGTTGAATTTCAGTGTTCTGCATCTATTTTGGAGAAAAAGATATTTGATATATCAACTGCGATGTGTGTTGTAAGGAAGTCAAGATATTCGGGTCAAGGTTTTGATTTTTCTATTATATATTATATAGTCGCTCTCTCTTTCACTACTTCTGCGCATCCATTTCTTAATCCCTGTTGCATGTCATTTTTTATATCTTCCATAGTTTCCTTAATCTATAGGATCAATTGCTATAGGTTTGTTTGATTATTGCCATGGAAGACAATGATAAGTTAAATATTAAAGTGGTGAAGAAACTGGTGAAGGTTGCACGGGAGTGGGTTGAACTCCCACCCAAAACCAAGTTAAGCATTTATTCCCTAAAATTTTAAAAACTAAATTCAATGTAAGCACGGGTTTTCTAATTCAAAATTACTTTATTCATTGTTTTTTTATTTTCTGTTTTGGATCTTCAAGCAGATGATGAGTTGAAAGTATAAGTCCAAAGAAGCAATTAAAGAGTAGATATATACATATATATATATATATAT
>AWOL01S0105433.1:0-99549 GCA_000715115.1 Nicotiana otophora | reverse complement strand
TATTGGGCAACCTCTGATCAGATGGTAAGTTATATACCGAGCCTACTGTGGTCGAGCGCCTATGAGCGAGCCCAGTTGGCCGAGATACAGAGCCTAGTATGGCCGAACGCCTATGAGCGAGCCTACTACGATAGAGCAGTTATATATATACCGAGCCTTATAAGGCCGAACAACTATTTTACTTACTATATTGAGAGAGTTGAGTCAGTATTAGCAGGTAAGCATATCTTCACATTATCATTGACTTCCAGTTGCTTTCATTTATTATTTTATCAGTTTAGTTTTAGCTTTCAGTATAGTGCCTTACAAACTTGGTACATTATTTTGTACTGACATCCCTTCTCTAGGGTGTTGCATTTCATGCGTGCAGGTTCAGACAGACGGACAGGTAGACCTCCTTATTAGGTATTGCCCAAGTTCACCTTAATCGGTAAGCTCCACACCCTTCGGAGTTGCCGAGTCTAGAGCTTTACGTATATCTTGGTATATATATATATATATATATATGTTATGAGTAGGTCCGAGCCTTGTTCCGATCATAGTATACCCATAAGTAGAGGCTTGTAGACATATCCTGCAAGTTAATGCAGTATGTTGGGCTTGTAGGCCTTTTATGTATATTTTGTTGGATTGCCAACTGTAGTAGTTATGACGGCCTTGTCGGCCCAGCATTTTATTGATATTTAGTCAGTATTCACAATTGTCCTACAATGTGTCCCATGGCCAAAGTATGACATTATATGTTCGGAGTCCCTTAGTCGCAAGTTGGTACGCGAGGATAGGTGAGGCACCGAGTACCGGTCTTGCCCCCAGGTTTGGGGCGTGAAAAAAGTGGTATCAGAGCAGTTCTGTCCTAGGGAGTCTACAAGCCATGTCTAGTAGAGTCTTGTTTATGGGTGTGTCATGCACCACACTTATAAGCAGGAGGTTGCAGGGCATTTAAGACTGTCACTCTTTCTTCTTACTCTAGATCGTGTGTTAGAGCTCCGTTGTAGGAACTCAATTTCCTAAACTCTATCTTATTCATAATACGACGATACCTTCATCCAGAAAGATGGTTGGTAGAGATATAGGTGTGGAAGAGTTGAGTTAGAGAAACTCGAGTTTGCATCATTCCTATGCTGGATAAATGTGAGGTCTTCAGCAGAACATGTGTGTACCTTACATGTAAGCTTTTTGATAAGGAGCCTTAAGGCAAGAATATCTATCCACCTCTGTGGTGAAAGGCAATGAGAGGTTCAAAAGATAGATACAAGCTTTAACAAGTAAAAGGAGCAAGATGAAAAGGGTACGAGGTACCCAGTTAATGAAGATTACCGGTATTTTCAACTCCGGCAGAAAAGTATAAGCATTGTGACTTACCTTCAACGGTAACATACGTAAGTAGAATTGGCCACACCTATCTCAGTTATTCCTTATTGGGGGCTAACCTGTGTAGTTTAAGAAAAGGACAGGATATTAGGATCCGTCTGGGGTTAGAGCAACCCAAAATGGTAAATGGATTGTTTGTGTTAGTTGGCATTTCCGAAGGATATTACAAAGGTGCTAATAAATCTCCTTGTGAGGCACCCAGATGGTGCACTCTAAAATATTACAATTAGATGTGGTACGGAAAGCCTGGAAAGGATAAATATTACCTTAGTATGGCTCGTGTACCTAGTAGAGCGAGAACATTAAGCAACCCCAAGAGCCACTGGATGGAGCAAGGGGAGCTAAAAGAAAAAGAATGTCTTGTTCGAGTTTTTAGAATAAAGTGATAGACATAAATGTTAGCGGGAAATAAGAAAAGAGTTAATGAAGCATTATGAGTAAGATATGATACATGGATGCCAACGGTGAATCAAAAAGCTGATAGTATTACAGATTCTATAGTCAATTAAAGGAAAAGATGAGAGGTGACATGCCTTGAGACAACAAAAGAGTATAGGCCATAAGTTCATATCCTCATTTCAAGAAATAAGTTCGTAACTCCAACGCGACTACCGGAAGGAAAATTTAGACTCAAGAACAATAGAAATCAGTATGGGCTGGTGAACAAGATAAACTAAACATGAATTAGGGACTGACTGATTGGATAATAGTCAGCATTATGAGAATTTCAGATTTCGTTCCGGCGATAATACAGTGGACAACAGAAAAAGATTCATGAGAAATTCAGAGAATCGTCATTCAGGAAAACGCTTCCCTAAAGCAAGCAAGGTGAGTAAAGTAAAGCTTAAGGGACTGTATGTGCCAGTTATACTAAGTGTCACCCTCGCGAGTGAGGAATTTTGTTATCCTTGGTACTGAAGGATTACTGCGAGGCGAGTAAGGATCATCGATGATGTGAAAAGATGCCAAAGATGAGAGGGTAAAACATCTATACGTAGATCATTGTAGCACTAAATCTTAGTGCTCCCCTAAAGGGGGGAATATGGTGTGATGTGGCATTAGGTCAGAATTAAGTGGTTCTAGTAACTATGGAAATGGTAAAGGAAGAATGTGATAAGAACGAGAAAGGGATAAGATTGCACTTATTCAAGTCCTGCAGATACGCTACGATTCCAAAAACGACGTCAAGGAGAGGAGGTAAGGGTTCCTGCCTGAGATATTATTAATAGATAAGGAGCCAGTACGGGACGTAAGTTAAGATAAAGGAAATGACCCATGAAAGATTACGCAGAATATTGACATGAGAATGAGCCAATGAGTAGTTAATAGTTGATTCAGGAAGAGCCTAGTTATGGCTAGACAAGAGGATACAGACAAATCAACAGATCGTGCAAGATAAACGGAGTGAACCCCAACTTGGTAAATTTAGTCTCGCAGATATGACATCGTGGACTTGAGAAATATTCGGATAGGAGTTGGGGTAGTTAAAGATACCGTATGAGTGTTAAGGGAAGACAATCAAAACTTCAGTTCGGGAGCAACTGTACAATCATTTAAGTATGGAGGTAAGTAACTAAGGAATTTTATATGTGAGTACGAACATCAAAAAGTCTGTCGAGTATACGATGTAATAAGCTCGCAGCCTCGCAAGAATCAGAGGGTCCTCCCTAAGTACTATAATGAAATACTAGCGGAGGAAATAAGCAAGAAGGTTTTAACCAAGCACAGTCACCTAAAGAGGAAATGGTCATGTAACAACAGTATCACAACAATATTATTTGCGCTCCATCAGCAGGTGGCACCTATCGTGGCTAATGAATGGGAAGAAAAATAATATATACATCAAAATCAAAAGGTGATACTCAAGATCATATGGGTTGTATGGAATTCCAACATGTGTGGGCACTAAAATAAACTAAGTATGCACGCAACAAGGAGGCAGAATGATTAGGAAAAGCAATTGCTTGCATTTAAAGAAAGTTGAGAAGGAATGAAAGGAATTATTCGATTAATGATCCAGAGATAATTACATAATGAATGTACCTAAGATTTCAGAGTATTATCCATGCGGCATATATGTTGACAATCATACAGCCGTAGAAGATTCCAGTATAGGTTAAAAGAAAGAATTGAGCCCAGGCATTGACAAAAGATTGAATTGTTATAAGATTGTATCATGGATATTCCATAGCGTCCATGACGGGCTAAAGTAATAACCACTGCCATGAGCCGCAGATCAGAAGATAGCTTAAGCCTACATAAAAGGTTGGTCAGAAGGAAGAGGAAACAAAAGAGTTACAACAATGAAGTAAATCAGGAGTCTTATTATTGGACCTAGAGAATTATAGAAATTGCGCTTGAGAACATGGCAGAATCGCTCTTAATATCAGAGGTGCAAGAGAGATAATGCAACAACCATATTCTATAATTGCTCTATAAGGAAGCCAGTTCGAAGAAGTACCAACCTTATAAGAAGTCGGTATGAAGCTCTTACCGGATTGTGTATACACTAGAGATGCAAGTATTATAATAGAGCTTTTAGTTGTGAATATGAATTATACCTATGTGGAAAGGAGGTTATGAAAGATATAGAAGATATGGTGCGAGAGTTTAAGGTAAGTAAGGTACAAGTGAACAACATATGAGATACTCAGATGCAAAAGGTTGGGAAGTCCATACTTCGGATAGAAGGCTAGAACTGCGGGGATTCAATATCCAAGAATGATAGCGGCATCGTCGGTGGCATATCGTGTAGCCTATGGTTTCTAGGTATCCAAAGGTCTAGTTAAGAAAGTAAAAGAAGAGTCAGAGATGATGTGATGTCTTACTTGATGTTCCAGAATAACACAAGGAAATATATGGTGCAAGGAAGTTAAAGGAAGGTTGCGAGTAGTATAAATGGATATGTATGGGTCGCAAGCTAAAGTATGGTAGAGCAACAAAATTGTAGGAAGACAGGATTAAGGATAAGAAAGGGCGAGTGAGAAGGTGACGAGAATGGATAAACCCTCGGGATTAAGCCCACGAAAATGAGAGAGAGTTGATGGGTGCCTAAATAAGCTCAAAGGAGTCTATGACTAGTAGCATTTAGAAGAGATGGAATGCTGCCCTGGTAGTGAAATAAGGGTGTGCTTGCGATAGATAAAGGATGACGTTTAGGCCTTCGATTGAGTAATGATTTGAAAAGGATTTCATGGATTGTACGAGATTAAAATACCCACGTAAGTGAATCACATTGGGATGCTATAAAATACGGTCATTGAAGTACAATATCACCCCTAAGTGGATTAGTAAAGTCACATCAAATGTTCCCCGACGAGAAGTGAGCCCTAGCGGTAGTGTTACATAAGAGGCCAAGTTATCGGTATTAAGATGAAATAACAATAGATGGACAAAGGTCACAAGTATGAGATGAGATTAGGCCTTCATTATTAAGATGAATAGTAATGAGGGGACATTAAAGGACTTAGCTTATTGCATATAGGATAAGCAACGAAAGTAACCTGGAGTTCGGTAGCAGCCCTCAATAACGATAAATCAAAGTAAGAGTTATGACAGTAAAGTCATACGGATGGATAAACAAATCTATGACAAAAGGTAGCAACAATTACGAGATTAGAAGGATTCCGACTACAAATCGTGGTGTGAGAAAGAATCTTAAAGGGGGAATGCCCTGGCCCTTAGAATTATTCACAAAACAGTTGCTTAGATGGAAAGGAAAGTACTAAAGTATTCAGAGGACATAAGTTATGAAAATGATAAGTATATCAGTCAACATTTAAGGATGAATGTTCCAAAGGGAGGAATGATGTTACATCCCGCATTTTCGTACAATAAAGTTTCGTCGTAAGTTAATCGACGCAAGTTCGGGAATAAAATTATTTTGTGATTATAAGAATTATGCTATTTTAAACAAGTGATGAGTAAATTGGTGAATGTGAGAGGGTAAACAAATTGAATAAAATGAATTTCATCGAAGTTTGACATTTTGGGATAAAATATGGCCCGAGCTAAAATACCCGGTATTTATGGACTTGTACCATACAAGGTACCACATGGCCATGATAGTGAGGGGTATAAAGTATGCTATAAATGAGAAATATTTTAAGTAATTTGAGATAATTCTTATTATGTAGATAATCAGGTAATTATTGATTTTTATGGGAGATTAGCAATTAATTAAAATGTGGGTAGCTAATTGGTTGGGGATGACTAAGAATTAACGTGGCAGCAACCTAATTAACCTAAGTGACTCTTCAAATCATTTGATAATGTGTCATTCTTAAAGGCTTAGTCATTACCTTAGTGGGTCCCACACTCACTAAGGTATAAGACTCTAATTCGTTAAGAGATGGATGAAGATATAGGTAACGGATGGGATTTGGAATTCTCAACAATCTTGATATCTCAAAAAAGCAATATTTAAGTAAGCCTTGAAATGATTTGCTAGATTTACCTGTTTAGTGTTACGTTAAAAAGGCCTATAATATATCTCAATTCTCAAGTAGTCACGTACCTGTGTATGATTTATAAGGACGACTAGTGCAAATCTAAGTTGATCAACATAAGCAACGAAAGATCTTCACCAATTTGAAACAACATGAGATTTTGCAATATTAAGGGAGTACAGTGTAATCTTTCTCAAGAGAATCGACTCAGGTATGTTAAGGCTAAGGCCTTCCTTCATTTTGCATGATCTCGTAATTACACAAGTTTGATACCGAGGTATAAAGAAAAAATTCATGTCCCGAAATTTACATATATTTTTCTAGTCTTGTAAGTTACAATATTCCCCTTATCGGGACTTCATATTCAATTGAGTATTTGCTTTTTCCAGTCAAGAGAGCAGAAAGTCTATATATACAGTATTACAGTATTTTCATTACCATCGAAAAATAATCGATGGGTAGGCCACTATTGGGCAACCTTTGATCAGATGGTAAGTTATATACCGAGCTTACTGTGGCCGAGCGCCTATGAGAGAGCCCAGTTGGCCGAGATACAGAGCCTAGTATGGCCGAACGCCTATGAGCGAGCCTACTACGATAGAGCAATTATATATATACCGAGCCTTATAAGGCCGAACAACTATTTTACTTACTATATTGAGAGAGTTGAGTCAGTATCAGCAGGTAAGCATATCTTTAGATTATCATTGACTTCCAGTTTCTTTCAGTTATTATAATATCAGTTCAGTTTCAGTTTTCAGTATAGTGCCTTACATACTCGCTACATTATTTCGTACTGACGTCCCTTCTCTGGGGACGCTGCATTTCATGCGTGCAGGTTCTGACAGACAGACGGGTAGACCTCCTTATTAGGTGTTGCCCAAGTTCACCTTGATTGGTACGCTCTATACCCTGCAGAGTTGCCGGGTCTAGAGGTTTACATACATCTTGGTAAATATATATGTTATGAGTAGGCCAGAGCCTTGTTCCGATCATAGTATATCCATCAATAGAGGCTTGTTGACATATCATGTTAGTTAATGCAGTATGTTGGGCTTGTAGGACTTTTATGTACATTTTGTTGAATTGTCAGCTGTTGTAGTTATGACGGCCTTGTCGGCCTAGTTTCTTATTGATATTTAGTCAGTATTTACAATTGTCTTGCAATGTGGCCCATGGACAAAGTATGACACTATATGTTCAGAGTCCCTTAGTCGCAAGTTGGTATGCGAGGATAGCTGAGGCATCGAGTGCCGGTCTCTCCCCCAAGTTCGGGGCGTGACAAAATTATTGCATCCATTACATATTATGAGATTTGGTCAGTGTTCTTCTTATTTAAACTGCACTTGTTGGGGTAGTGAAAGTCTCCTCAACTTGTTTCCTTCTTCCTTTGGTAGCTGATTGTACTTTTTTAATGTGCCTAGGAGAAAGATCACCCTGCTTAGCTATATTAAAAAACTTCTGGGTAGTGGAATATTCATCCATATCCTTGCCTGCATGATCTTCATGAACTTCTACCTCTTTAGCACCCTCTGCAGCTACAATATTGGAGTTCTTTGGAATGGAAATCACAGCCTGCTCTCCATTATCTTTCTTAGTCTACAACTATATGAGCTTCAATGGAACAGTGATTCCAGTTGCATCCTCAACTTGAGGTTTGGGCATCTATTTTTTTCCTGCTTTTGTACTCTCCTTTGATTTGGAATTAGCTGCAATATCGATTGTAGTATCATGTCCAGTCCCTCCTGGATCAACAACATTAATGTATACACCTTTAGCAATCACTGCCCCTGCCATATTTCCATAAGTGTAGTTTTGATCCACATTAAATTTTTCCTGCACATTGGGATCAACATCCTTATTGATTAAACTCTGCTCTTCAGTCTTTGTAACATTGACATTGCCATTTCAACTTTGATCTTCCTCTTCTATTACATCACCACCAGTTTCCTCTTCACCTTACATCTCATCAGGAATTTCCCCCTCCTCTAAGTCCTCTTCTATTTGGTCAGCCCATAATCTGCCTCCACTCCATTTAACCTTCTCATTGCTCTTAAACTTCTCAAATTCTGCATTAACTATTTGATCCTTTTTATTATTCTTTTCCAGTTCTCCTTCGACTCTAGTGTCCTGTAATGGAATATCTTGGCATGAGGTATTAGTTGCAACCATATTGCCATTGAAAGTTCTTTGTACCCATTGAGCCATAGTTTCCTTATTTGGTTGTTCATCTGTCCTTCTCCCCTTAGGCATTGATTCTTCATGATCCTTTTGTGCATCTTTCCTAGATGGACTAGGACTAATCATTTAGGATACAGAATTGAGGCTTTTCCCAGTTCCAGTTGGATTCACATTGTTCTCTTTCCTTGCCTTTTCAATCCCGGGAGATTTAGGATTAGTAACAGGTGCTGCAAGACTTTTAGTCCCAGTTTCCTTAGGATTATGGGTTCCATTTTGACCAGACTTTTCCTCCACCAAAACTAACTGATTATTCTCATTAGCATTACTGTTCTCCACCTCTAAAATTGAAAATTTGTTAGTTGTTTGTACATGTTGAGCCACCACAGCAGTGTGCTTCTCAACTGGCACAATTTCCTTCCCACTTTTAGACACAACTCCAGTCTGCTTCTCCTTAACTTGCCCTCGATTGTCCCTAACTTCTTTTCATTGCGCACCTACATTACCAACCACCTTACCGCTAGAAAGGATCATCAAAGGAGCAGCTTCTTTGCTAGTTTCCTTATTGCCTTGTACCACAGCTTCGTTTGTAACCTGTTGCTCAATCTTTTTGTTCTTCATCAATGACGGATGAAGTCTCCAACAATCAATCATGTCATGGCCCTGCAATTTACATTCTTTATAGTAACATGGCAAATAGTCATATTTAATGGTCACCCAATCAGGTCTCACTTCTCTAGTTGCTTCATTCTCGATATCTATATACACCTTCTTAGGTAGGTCAGCTAGGAGGTCAACAAGAACTTTCACTCGCGCACAACATGGTCTTGTTTTATTAATAGTAACCATGTCAAGGTGAAGAGACTTTCCCACAGCTGAAACTAAAGAAAATAAACACTCCTTGACAAAGAAAGTTGGTAACAAATTTGGAAAAGTAATCCACGCTATAACCTTTGGAGTTTCTTCTCCGACCTTGAATTTTGCATCATAAATCAAAGTTCTCAACTGATATTCATAACCAACCTTGTCCTTAACATAATACACTCTTTTCGACCTAAATATATGAAATCTTGCCATAATGCCAATCGTATAAATACATGCCTGTCTCGAAGGTATCCAATATTACACTCACCATTAATTCCAAATTGAATATGGATGATTCGACGTAGTTCTTGCAGCTCAGGCCAACCATATGAAAACTTATACAGGACTTCATACTGTAATAACATTCATACGTTCTACTTTTGCTTCAGTAA
Organism: Nicotiana otophora; assembly: GCA_000715115.1. Taxonomy (NCBI): domain Eukaryota; kingdom Viridiplantae; phylum Streptophyta; class Magnoliopsida; order Solanales; family Solanaceae; genus Nicotiana; species Nicotiana otophora. Next base: position 90,296 of record AWOL01S0105433.1, on the reverse strand, counting down.
ACTTGACGAGGGGTTGTCCATGCAAAAACGTGGCTCGTCTCAAGGGAATTGGATCAACAGTATGGTGCGAACTAGAGTTTGCAATAACTGGAGAGTTGGACACAACTGGTTTCAATATGTTTGAATAATATAAAGGCTTGGGGATGTTTTTATTGGTGTTAGGAATGGAGGGTGACACTTGGGAAGGCAGACCAGCCATTGAAGAGGGCTGGGCGCCAGCCATGGTAGCCATTAAAGCTCAGAATAGCTTGGTCGCTATTTTTCGCTCTATACTGTAGCGAATACTATTAATGTCGACATTCGTGGTTCCATTCTCTAGTTTTTTTTCATCATAGTAACACCACTACCTGTAGGCCTTCGACACTTGGCCTTCAATATGACCCATCTTAAGGATTATCGCTCCCGTCCGACATACTGAATTCACTTGTTCATCATCTCTCAACTTACATAGCCCACTTCATGTTTAGGAATACAGTCGGAAAAATATTTCGCTATTCCCTCCAGCTACATTTGCTCAATAACATTTTAATTTTTATTCACCCTTTTTTTTAAACTCGTATTCAAGTATTAAAGTCTGTTCATACCCATCCCGAACTTCTAAGACTCATTTGAACCATTTGATTGTTCATTGGCAACTTGTTTGAACAATAATAATCTACCTCTTTAATTTCCACAACAAAATTATTATACCTCTTTTATTTATAATAAACTTGTAGTGTGTTACTCTAGTGACGAGCACCCTCCATTTCTAATCAAGAGGTTGTGAGTTCGAGTCAACCCAAGAGAAAGGTGGGGAGTTCTTGCAGGGAGGGAGCCGAGGGTCTATCGGAAACAACCTCTATACCCTGGGTAGGGGTGAGGTCTGTATACATACTACCCTCCCCAGACCCCACTAGTGGAATTATGATGGGTTGTTGTTGTTGTTGTTGTTGTTGTTGTAGCTCCAGTAAAACATACTTTAATTCTCTTATGCTTTGTTTACTATTGGAAGATATTTGATAAATTCAACTTGCCTTTCCGTTTCCGGCAGGTAAGATCTCTCTTTCCTTCACCCATCACCTTAAGGTGAAATTACATGTATGGCTGCCCCCCACTTAAGAGTGATTCCGTTCACAAGCTTCTACACTTCTTCCATGGACTTTACAAAGTCTTTAAACCATAAGTACACTTGCCTGGTACACTTACGTGTCTACCCTAATGTTAAGGGTCATTTATTTCCCAATCAAGAATCTCTTCTCATAGTCTCCACTTCCGACTGAGTTTGACTGAGATCTCGTGATCATCATATTCGTGTTAGCTTTTGATTCCGGCGATATGATTGAATCTCTACACTCATCATAGCTCTTTTGGTTCCTTTCCCTTCTTAAATACCACGGCACTTTCAACCCACAACTCATATTGCTAAGTATAATCATTCTCCACCCTTACTACAATATCATGATTAACATATTTCTCTTTCTGTATCTGTACAAACCTCATAACATTACTAACATGCACACTCATTGATATTAGCTAAGATACACATTTGTAGTACAACTCTATTGTGTTATTCATGAGTTCATATTCACATATATTTTTCTACAAGTACAACTTCCTTATGCTTCTGAGTCCATGCCCGAATATGTCATTAACAAGCACGACTTCATTAAGCTCTAAGCCGAAGCTCAACCATTTTGAACAAGTACGAATGCTTCACATGAATTCATATATCATATCTTTATGCAACTTTTAATAATAACTCTTTTTGTTTCCGCAATTATAATGAAAACAACTCACAACCTATCTTTACATGACATATAGACTTTCAAACCACGTCTCCGTACGTTGTTTTGTTTCTCTTTTTCCTTTTCGATCATACCCTTACAACCCATAAATTTTAACATGTGGTTAAACAATGAGATCCTCCATATCTAATAGGATATCCTTAGCCTCATTTCCACACAACATCTTTAGGATGCATGAGACATCAATGCATATATTTGAAACACTTACAATTCGTCAACTTTCGAAATATAATATTACTTTTCTCCAGCTCTTTAGCCTTAATCTGTTCATGTAGTATTTTACAACTTCTCAGAAGTATTACGTAGCCTCGTACTTCATTCAACACATTCAACCCCTTTACAATGTAAGAGTTTTAATCAATCCATACTCAACTGCTCTATTGGCCCATATAAAGCATTTTGGAGTAAAATCTCGAAACTTCACCTTTCACAAATTTATCAACACCAATGAGACATACCCCATCTATACAAGTTTAATATCGTCCTTTCATGGAAACTTGCCTTATAAACAATTTATCTTACCCCTTTAACCTCCGAGGTCATGCCTTTTATACACTTCGTACCTTGACATGTCATCTACTTATCCATTCTAGTGTCTTTATATCATTGCAATATATATCAATATTTATTATTAACAATTAATGCCCTTCATAGTGCGTTGATCACTCATAAATGCGCTTGATACTCTAGACATGTCGTTGTTAGCTCATGTGATATGATAATGACTACAACCTGTCATACTAAGTGGCCATCTGGCCCACATCAACTTTCAGTATCCATCTATAACAATCTCGGGATTCAAACTTTTTTAGTCGACTCGAAACTATTATATTCACTCGATTGAACTTTACCTCTCCTTGTTCAACTTGTCTTTCCGAACTGGTAGCTGACATATTATATTCATGTCCCTTTTCCTGATCAGTCCCAACCATATACCAGGCGACTAGAGTCATGCCCTCTCAAGATGTGATTATTCTTTTTGGTAGCACAAACTTCCTGCAATTCTCGATGTATCAAGACAACGGTCAACGTGATTCCCGTCTTATCTCCCTTCAAGCAGTCATTAGATCTTGACAAAAAAAACATACGATTCGTTATTGCATAATTCGATTTGAATCCATTTTATTTCATTTCTTATCTTTTCCCACATATTCATATACAGAGGCACCGACTCTTTCTTGGTAGCTCATCTAGTAGCTAGTGTTGTTACTTAAATCTCAAACATTATGCTCAACACTGTCCTTCATAAACCCCGCGAGGATGTTAATATATACACACGATTTTCTCCTCACTTCAAGCTTTAGCGCACAATCTAGAGTGAGAAGAAAGAAATGAGACAATCCTACAATGTCCATGTAGCCTTCTCGTTATGGGTGTGGTGCAGAACACACCAATAAGAAGAACTCTACTAGACACGATTCCATAGACTTCCTAGGACTCGATTTAGAACCTAGTGCTCTGATACCAAAATCTTCACGACCCAAAATCACGTGACAGGCACACGACACACTATCAAACCCGGACGAACCAAACCGTACAAGAATGTCCATCTATATGTACAATATATACATGCATAAGTCCTTTTAAAAAACACAATCATTTTAAATGATTAAAAACATACATGAAACAAAGTCTTTAAATCCATTATTTTTCAATAATTGAAAAATACAAAAGAATAACAATATTTCTTTCATATATGACATACGAATAACTCTCGATACAACTCCAAATAGAATAACAACTGTCTATGGAATCTCTAAGACATAATGATGAAATAAATACTTGGGATAGTCCCTACCAAAAGTAAGTAAGATCAACATAAAAGCTACCACGGAATAGGAGTGGTGCCTTGCTATATGCTTCAGAAAGAGAGTCATCCTATTGCCCCATCAGCTCATCATGTACCACATCTCATCCTGAAAATATGTAAACTAAGTGGGACCCTGGAGAGGGCCCCTTGAGAGCTGAGTACACTACGACGATATTCAATAAATGTCATAGACTCTCTCTAACTCAAGTTTCTGGGACAAGACTTTACAAAAATAATGCAACCAACATTGATATAAAACGATAACAATTATATCAATTCATGCTCTATATCATTTTAAATGAAAAGACTAGAAATATGTAAATAGTGATATAAACTTTTAAAATATTTATACCAACCCATGATTCTAATAACGGCAAAGGGCCATATATACCCCTTTACTTTCAAAAATCGTCTAAGAATACCCGTTATTATACTATTGGGTTATCTATACCCCTGCAGTCATACTTTAGGTTCAAATATACCCCTCATTTAAACGGAGGAACACGTGTCATCGTCCTGTTGGTCAATTCTAAATATCTTCTAATTAATTACAAATACCCATTATCCATACCCGAAAAATAATTTTTTTTAAAAACTGGAAAACACTAAAAAAATATTTTTACTAAAAACTGAAAAAAAAAAAAATAGTTTGTTTTTCCAGTTTTTACAAAAACCCGCTTTAAAAAAACTGAAAATTATTTTCTAAAACAATATTTGTGTAAAAACTGAAAAAAAAAATGAAAAGCAATTTTCTAAAGCAATTAAAAACTAAAAAATACTAAAATACTTTTAACTAAAAATTGGAAAAAAATAATATTTGTCGTACAAAAACACTGCTTTAGAAATTTGATTTTTAGTTTTTTTTTTTTTTCAGTTTTTACAAAAATATTGTTTTAAAAAGTATTTTTCAACATTTTTAAAGAAGTGTTTTTGTAAAAACTGGAAAAAAGAATATTTCCGTTTTTTAGTTTTTAGTAAAAAAAATAATCAATTTTTACAAAAAACATTGCTTTAGAAAATTATTTTTCAGCATTGTTTTAGAAAATATTGTTCAGTTTTTTCTAAAGCAGTGTTTTTTTGTAAAAACTGAAAAAAATATATTTTCATTTTATCAGTTTTTAGTAAAAGTAATTTCCGTTTTTTTCAGTTTTTACAAAAAAAACATTGCTTTTCAGGTATGATTAATGGGTCTTTGTAATTAATTAGAAGATATTTAGAATTGACCAACTGAACGATGACATGTGTCCTTCCGTTTAAATGAGGGGTATATTTGTACCCAAAGTATGACTGCAAGAGTATAGATAACCCAATAGTATAGCGAGGAGTATTCTTAGACCATTTTCGAAAGTTGAGGGGTATATTTGGCCGTTTGCCGTTCTAATAAAATCATGTAATCATTTCAACTTCATTAAGTCATTGAAATCACTTTTGGCTCCTTAGGCCTAAACATAACAAAATTAGCTTTTATATTTTCATCAGGAGTACTATACCGACACCGACATAATAAAAACCTACTAGGTGATCGACATAGCAACAAGTATTTGACCCTACTTGTTTGGGCGGCTTCCCGTAGTGCCGTACGAGCCGACTTAACCTTATTACTTTAAGTAATGATCATTTGCCCTCTCAATGGGGAACTGTTTCCTACAAACCTCGGCTTAGCCTTGGAATGTGTCCCTACACCTGCACGGTGTAGTTCCATGATAATGAACTCAACATTCGAACCAATATCGGTGGTCTCCACTAGTAACTCCCAAAACATTTGACATTTCAAAAATAGATTCATAGCATATTATCCTCAAAGGATCTATTTTTATCAAATCATTGCTCATGGCCAAACTTAACCATTTGAATAAAACAATCAAACTTATGATTTTATTCATGTTAAAGCTTTTAGCAATTTAACATCTCTTTTTCAAAGATACAACGAGTGCTATCCATTAATAACGTTTTGAAAGGAAATACTTTTCATAAAAAAACATCTTTGGCACTCAAATATTTTATATTCTTTCCAATACTCAAGTTTGAATAAAACTTATAACAATTTCCTCAAGCATCGTTTGACATCGAATCTTTAGAAACAAGATTTTTTAATTGTAAAATAACAAAACTTTCTTTATACAACACAACTCCAAATACATGGTGACATTCTTTCCCACTTGTCCCCACAAGTATGGATGCACATTTACAAACTCACGTAATAACTCAAATATGATTTTAGAGAAAATTCCTCAAGAAGCGTAAGTATTAATCAACTTACCTCAAGTCCAAGCTTCAAAATAATAGTACGACGCTTCAATTGATTTATAACTCTCAAACATTGCCAACAAGACAATATCTACATTAGACATCCCAATACATCAAAATGTATCCAAATATATGACGATACCAATTTAAGGTTCACAAGTTAACTATAAGTCTTCAACAAGCCCAATTCACCCATACATATCCCTTTTATCCTTAGTTGCTTCCATCATTTTCCTTTAAGCCTAATATATGTTATACGATTCAATACTTAATCATGATTAAGCTATTGAATCACTAGGATCACCAATCATCTTAACAAGATTCAAAAATTCACTATTTATCTTCTTCTCCATTCAAGAACCATAACTCACAATACCCATTTCAAGGACTAGCATAATTCTTCAACCAATAGGTACTTTCTACTCCACAATACATTCCAAATACTTAATCCATAGATGTATTTAAGTGTGGGGTAGGGATTTAACCTCTTGTAGCTCAAACCCTAACTTGAACCCTTTTGAATGATTCTTGAAGATTAGAGGAATCCCTATAAATTTCAATCCATGTAGATGTTAATACTATCATTAACTAGTGTTAATCCATTATAAAATATCATAAAACTTACCTCTGATGTGTATTTGGGTTGGGGATTCTCCACCATATCTCTAGAACCCAAAACATAACCAAAAATGAAATTTCTTTCTCTCTCCCCGAATCCCTCTATTTTTATAGAGAATAACCTGCGTAGGCAAAATGCGTAGCCTATGTAGATTGGCTATGCAGGCCTGTGTAACCTACGCATCTTAAGTCCTCCCCCTCACTTCCATTCTGGTTTTGCCTACACAGCCTGCGTTGGTTATGTAAGGAGGATACAAAGGCCTGCTGGAATCCTTTCCTCCCTCTTAGCTCAATCATAATCTATGACTTTAATCATACAACTTAAGGACCTTAAATCCATCTTACCTTCATGCCTAAGTATTATAATGATCCTATTACCCTCGTGTGGGTTCACAAGCACTTCGAGGTCTCGTAAAATAGTCTCTTAAGCTTGAGTTCGGCTTAATATTGTTAGAAAACCTTTCGAGGGCTTTACAGTTCAATTCGTGTGGTTTGAAGTTACTTTATCATTCCTTATTGCAATTGCAACTCAATTTATTGCTTTGTGTCAAGTTAATCCGCATATCCTTAAAATCACTTACAAATTCAATTATTATTCGATTTTGAGAGTAAAACGTTTGGTGCCCATAGTGGGGCTAAGGATAATAATGGTTATTTGATATAAATTTCCATAACATGCACTGCTTTACACTTGTTCTTTGAAGTGTCTCTAATTTTAGGTTAAGGCTCAAAATGCCAAACTCACAATCATCACTCTTACATGTTGACAACGAGTCCGTCCATCACGGTGAAAATAACAACATAGTGCCCAGTGACGGGGTACCGTCAATTGATCTTATCAGAATTACGGTAACGGACCCGATTAATGCTAACTCACATGTGGCTATCGACACAAATCTGCCTACCGACCCCGAGAATAGCGTCCGTGGTGGAGCCCGATTGATAGCTCAAAATACAATCAGTTTACGGATGATCTTCGAAATCTTACAGGCTCAACAGGTGGCGATAGCTCAGTTACAAAACCAAAGCCGCGCACCAAACAGAATTAAACCCGATCCGTCCCGGGAAGTCACCCATAGGGATGAACCGGTCGCAGAGAGGTCGAGTGAAAACGAACCGGGGACTAACCCCGAGATCATAAAGATGCTCGAGGAATTGACAAAACGGGTAGAATCAGGGGAGAAGAAAATCGAAGCTAATGACAAAAAGGTAGAAACCTACAATTCTAGGGTCGACCAAATCCCGGGAGCATCACCGATACTGAAAGGCCTGGATTCCAAGAAGTTCGTGCGAAAATCTTTTCCTCCGAGCGCGGCTCCAAAGCCGATCCCTAAGAAGTTCCACATGCCCGAAATGCCTAAGTACAATGGAATGACCGACCCAAACGAGCATGTTACCTCCTACAGATGCGTCATCAAAGGGAACGACTTGGAGGATGATGGGATTGAGTCTGTCTTGTTGAAGAAGTTCGGAGAGACCCTGTCAAAAGGTGCTATGATATGGTATCACAACTTACCTTCTAATTCTATTGACTCATTTGTTATGCTTGAAGATTCTTTCATAAAAGCACACACCGGGGCTATCAAGGTCGAGACCAGGAAATGGGACCTTTTCAAAGTAAAACAAAAGGATAATGAGATGCTCAGAGAGTTTGTGTCCCGATTGCAAATGGAACAGTTGGATCTGCCACCGGTGGTTGATGATTGGGCCGTTCATACTTTCACTCAAGGACTCAACAATCGCAGCTCGTTGGCTTCATAGTAGTTGAACCAAAACCTGGTAGAATATCCGGTCGTCACTTAGGCCAATGTCCATAACCGATATCAATCAAACATCAGGGTCGAAGATGATCAGCTTTGGGTCCCTTCCAGGTTCGTGTACCCCTTCAGAACGATCAATAGAGTCAAGAGAGACATCGACCTTGAACCAAGATCCAACGGGGATCAGTATCAGCCGTACAATGGAGACCGAAGAGGCAGTGGGTCCGGGCGGAACTCTATGATAAATGAAAGGAGAAGTGATCGATGTTAGAGCAACCAGGGACTCATGAGCAAAAACATCTTTGACAGGCCCGTCAAGCCTAAAGAAGCTCCAAGATTATCGGAGTACAACTTCAATGTCGATGTCGCCGCTATCGTATCTGCCATCGGACACATCAAAGATACCAAATGGCCTAGAACTTTATAGTCTGATCTAGCCCAAAGGGATCCCAACCTAATGTGGAGATATCATGTAACTCATGGCGACATAACAGAAGACTGCCGACAATTAAGAGAAGAGGTAGCCCAGCTGTTCAACAACGAACATTTCTGAAAATTCCTATGTTATCGGGCCAAGAACCACTTTAGGAACAGGGACTCTAATAAGCAGACTGAGCAGTAAGAGCCTCAACACATCATCAACATGATCATCTGTGGAATCGACATTTCCCAAGGTCTGAAGCTAAAACGCACCAATGTATCCATCACAAGGGAAAAACGAACTCGGGATTACGTACCTGTAGGAACCTTGTCTTTATATGATGAAGATATTGAGGGGATCTTGCAACCCGATGACGATGCACTGGTAATATCGGTACTCGTAAATAAATATCAAATTATGTGTGTGTTAATTGATCCAAGCAGCTCGCCTAACATCATCAGATCAAGGGTCGTGGAACAACTCGACCTACAAGATCTGATCGTACCTGCGGTCCGAGTCCTGAACGGGTTCAACATGGCATGCGAGACCACTAAAGGGGAGATAACATTACTGGTGAACATTGCCGGAACTGTACATGAAGCCAAGTTCTATCTAATCTAAGGGGATATGAGATATAACGCTCTGTTCGGGAGGCCATGGATTCACAACATAAGAGCAATATCCTCGATGCTTCACCAGGTGCTGAAATTCCCAACACTCAGAGGAGTCAAAACAATATATGGGGAATAGTCGGCCACCAAGGAGATGTTCGCGGTCGATGAAGTGATCCCTACATCCATACTCTCAACATCGGAGGATTTGAATCGGATGGTCAAAGACGGGGCCAAATAGCAATCACCGATACCAGCCTCGACAGATCCGGAAGAGCGAGGTGTAGACGAGGACGACTACTACGGAGTCCCCAGATCTTTTATAGCCCCCTAGGATTCTGACGCTACAAAATCAATGATCCAGGAACTGGAACAAGTCGTACTAGACAAACACTTGCCCAATCGAAAGGTATACTTGGGCACGGGGTTAAGCCCCGAGCTCAGGAAAACATTCATTCAATTTATTATAGATAACAAAGATTTCTTTGCTTGGTCCCACCTTGATATGACAGGGATCCCTCCTGAGATAACCACTCACAAGCTAAGCTTGGATCCGAAGTTCCATCCGGTCAAGCAAAAAAGGCGACCCCAGTACGAGGTAAAACATGCTTTCATCAAGGATGAGGTATCTAAACTCCTTAAAATAGGATCCATTCGGGAAGTTAAATACCGGGATTAGTTAGCAAACGTAGTGGTAGTCCCTAAAAAACGGAATAAATTAAGAGTGTGTATAGACTATAAGAATTTTAATAAGGCATATCCCAAGGACTCCTTCCCTTTGCCCAATATCGATCGCATGATCGATGCCGCGAGTAGCCATGAGATCCTCCGTTTTCTCGACGACTACTTCGGGCAGAACCAAATACGGATGAACCCGAGTGATCAGGAAAAAAACTCCCTCATCACTAAGTACGGCACATACTGCTATAACGTGATGCCATTCGGATTAAAACCTGTCGGTGCCACTTATCAACGCCTAGTAAACTGGATATTCGAGGAACAAATAGGAAAATCAATGGAGGTTTACATTGATGATATGTTTGTTAAGTCCCTACGAGCAGAGAACCATTTAAAACATTTTGCAGAAAACTTTTAGCATATTGAAGAAGTACAATATGAAGCTGAACCCAGAGAAATGTGCGTTTGGAGTTGGATTAGGTAAATTCCTCGGATTCATGGTATCCAATCGGGAAATAGAAATCAACCCCGACAAGATCAAAGACATCGAAGATATGACAGTTGTGGACAACATGAAGGCCATGTAAAGATTAATCAGACACATAACTGCATTGGGGCGATTCATCTCTAGGTCCTCCGATAAGAACCACCGATTCTTCTTACTAATGAAGAAGAAGAATAACTTTTCATGGATCCCGGAGTGCCAACGGGCCTTGGAGGAACTCAAGCGGTATCTATCGATCCCACCGCTGCTTCACACATTGAAGACATACGAACAACTATACATGTACTTGGCAGTATAAGAGATAGAGGTAAGTGGAGTCCTAATCCGGGAATAGAAAGGTACGCAATTTCCAATTTACTATGTTAGCACGACTCTTGGTGACGCCGAAACTAGGTACCCTCAACTAGAACAATTGGCGCTCGCTTTGCTAAGCGCTTATAGGAAGCTGAAACCATATTTTCAATGTCATCCTATATGTGTTGTTACTACTTACCCATTGAGAAATATAATGCATAAACCTGAGAGCGATTGGCCAAATGGGTCATGGAGATCAGCGGGTACGATATTGAATATCGACCCCGGACCGCCATTAAATCTCAAATTTTGGCAGACTTCGTGGCTGACTTTACGCCGGCCCTAATACCCGAGTTGAAAGAGAATTGTTTGTGAACTCAGGGACGTCTTCGAGGATCTGGACCTTCTTTACGAACGGTGCCTCAAATGAAAAAGGGTCAGGACTTGGCATAGTATTGAATCCACCAAAAGGCAAATTAGTTAGACAATCTATTAGGACTGTGAAATTGACTAACAACGAGGCCGAATATGACGCCATGACTATAGGGCGCGAATGAGCCAAAAGCTTGGGGGCGGAGGTGATTGTCGTGGAAGAAGGCCATGCCGAGATAAACTCAACGAGCCTAACTTGGTACTAGAGAAAAAAAAATATAGAATATCTGATGATCGAAAAACTACCCTCGGATCCAAAAGAATCGAGGGCCCTGCGTATGAAGGCAGCTCGGCTTAGTTTTTCTGAAGACGGAACCCTATTGAGAAGAAGATTCGATGGCCCGCTCGTGATATGTCTAGGACCGGTAGATATCGAGTACATTGAGGGAAATCCACGAAGGCAACTATGGAAATCATTCAGGCGTCGAATCGTTGGTTCCAAAAATAATCAGAGCGAGCTACTACTAGATCGATATGGAAAAGGACACGAAAGAGTTCGTACGAAAATATGTGATGAAGGTCAAAGAATGCTCCGATGATTCATCAACCCGAGGAGCTGCTGCAGTCAGTTTTGTCACTATGACCGTTCATGAAGTGGGGAATGGACATCGTTTGCCCCCTTCCATGGGCACCCGGTAAGGCTCAATTTATATTGTTTATGACTGACTATTTTTCTAAGTGGATGGAAGCCAAGGCATATGAGAAGGTCAGAGAGAAGGAGATCATCGATTTCATTTGGGACCACATCATATGAGATCGTGTGCGACAACGGGAAACAATTCATCGGCAACAAAGTAATCAAGTTTCTCGAAGACCATAAGATCAAAAGGATCCTATCAACACCCTATCACCCTAGTGGGAATGGACAAGCAGAATCGATCAACAAAACCATACTCCAAAACCTCAAAAAGAGGTTTACCGATCCCAAAGGAAAATGGAAGGAAATCTTGCCCGAAGTCTTATGGGCATACCATACGACCTCAAAGTCTAGTACTGGGGTCACCCCATTCTCACTGGTTTACTGCGCCGAAGCTCTAAATACCGGTCAAAGTCAGAGAACCAAGTCTTAGGTTTCAATACGCAACCAAGTAGGCAAATGACGAGACCATGAATACGAGCCTGGAGCTATTAAACGAAAGACGCAAAGCCGTCCTTGTCTGGTTGGCTTCCCAAAAATAGCGGATCGAGAGATATTACAACCGAAGGGCCAACCTTCAACACTTCAATGTTGGGGACTTAGTATTAAGGAAGGTCACACTAAGAACCCGGAACCCAAACGAAGTGAAGCTGCGGCCGAACCAGGAAAGGACCATATCAAATTATCGAGATCACCGGAAAGGGATCGTACAAACTTGGAGCAATGAACGATGAACAACTACCGAACAACTGGAACGTAAATCACTTGAAGCGATACTATTGCTAAGGTACAAGCCTATTCGTTCCTTTTACTTATTTTCATTTCGAACTAACACTTGAAGGCAACCGTGAAAGAACGATACAATTTTTAGGCTTGAAAGCATGCGTTGAATTCTTTTTCCCTCGAACCGGTTTTGTCCCAAATGGGTTTTCCGGTAAGGTTTTTAACGAGGAAATAATAAATCGTGCTAACTTAGAATTGAAGGCCGGTTACGAACCGGTATCGAAGATCACGACAATAGTATTCGAGGTCTCTCTAATATCGACCCCGAACACTGGGGGGCATTACCCTCGGATAATGACTTTAACAAGGAAAAAACTTTGTGATTGAATAGTCTCGGCTCGATCGATAGGATTTACTGTAAGGGCCAAACGGTTAAATGAACCATACCCATATAATCCGCTCGAGCACTGCCATAAAGCTTGTACACAAGTGTAACTATTACACACAGAATAAAAAGAAGTCTCTACCTTGCGGATAAATATCTTGTCCCTTAAAAAGTTTTCTTTTTTCTTAATGAATTCCCTACATCCAATCCCCTAAAGGTATCAATCCCAAGGGCCGCCTTATATCCTGTTTGGCCAAGCTTCTCAAGAGGCCAGAAGTGTTTTTTTTCCCAAAGCACTTTTTTCCTAACTTGAGGTCTTTGGCCAAGCTTTTTTGGGGAAAAAAGTACATTTGGGAAGAAGCAGAAAAAAGTAGCTTCTTCCCAAAAGCAGAAGCAGAAGTAGTTTTGACTTTTCTTCTTACCAAGAATATCCTTAACAAAATATAGTATATACCAAAATAACCGTTAAACCTAATACTTAGGAAATTAATGTATACATATTTCTTATTATTTTTAGGACTCTTTTCTAATATATAGTGACTTTAGGGGTGAAAGCTTTTATATTTGTTGAATAATTTTTAATATATTTAACTTATGTTAAAAGATTTAAGTACTTTTAAATTTTATTTTCATATTTTACTTAAATAAAATGAAAAGATTTAATTATACACATGTAATAACAAATTTTTGAGACTGTTTATTTACTTATAATATTAACTATTAAGTAAATATATTCATGTCCTTACTCGTAATTTGATACTTAAAAGCACTTTCTGAAAATCTTGGCCTAACACATCTTATTGCTCAAAAATGCTTTTCATAGTGATTAGCCAAACACAAACTGCTTCTGTCCAAAAGTACTTTTTTCAAAAGCACCTTTGAACAAAGCACTTCTCAAAATAAGCTGATTTCTCCAGCTTGGCCAAATAGGCTATTAATCCGAGTTCAAACGATCACTCCCACTCGGGGGCTGCCGTCGAAAGACAAACTCGGATGGCCCGGGATATCAGAGCCCAGGGCACAAGACCTATTAGGCAGCGCCCGAACCTTAAAGGCTACGGTCATCCCTATTTGGGGACTGTTATCTTAGGCAAGCCCGGATAACTTGGGATAAAAATCCCACTAGGCAACACCCTAACTAAAAAGGCTACGACCATATTAAAATAGCTCGGAGACGTCCGAGACCCGTAACAAAAAACAAGGCATTCAAAATTTCTTAGCTGATTCTAACGGCTACCCTCGATAAACTATAATATAAAATTTTATAAGTACTTTGGGGAAAGTTTCTAGTCATACCGAACCCCCACGATGCCTTAAACAAAATAATGTCGAAGGCAAGGCCTGTTCGAACCTCCGAACATGGCCTAACTATTTTATGCTATGGCATTTTGCTCTTTGCAAATATAAATAATAAAGCAAAGGAATAACTCAGAGATTGTCGAAGGGAAAAAGAAGCCTTGTATTATATATATCAAAATATGTTTTACAAGGGCCAAATAGCCTCGATACAAATTTTTACAAAGGTGAAACGGCCTCAAGAAAAAAGGAAGGTAATACAAAAAAGCAGAAAAGCAAAACGTTTGTGAAGCATCTAAGTGGCCTAGTCATCACCGGGGGCCGCCTCATCACCGGGACCATCACCCCAGAATCTTCTTCTTCTTCTTCCTTGGGATAAGCCAGCTTCTTGGCCTCGGCCTCGAGCCTCTTGGCGTTTTCGATCTAGGCCGGCAAATCAAAATCCCGAGCATGAACTTCCTCGAGTGCCTCTCTTCAAGACTACTAATTCTCATACTCAACGATGTATTTCAAGTGGTCTTGGGCTGCCTCGACATCAGCTCTGTACTGGGCCACCATTTCGTCATCGTCGTCCTTGGTTATTTCAGCTATTGACTTAGCCACTTTAAGCTCTTCTGCAAGGGCGTCCCGATCGACAGTAACCAAGCTCAGTTGGGATTGAAGCTCCTCGACTTTCTGAGACTGTGCCTCAGCTTTCTCTCTCAGCATACGGAGTTGAGCCTCCGCCGAAACCAATTGTTCCTGGGCAATTTCTTTTTCCGAGGCCAAGCGGTCGATTTTGCTTTTCCATTCTTCGTCCTCAAACTTTGTCACGTCCATCTCTGCCTGAAGCTGGTCGATCTGATCTAGCTTCGGTTGGACCTGTGGGCTCTAACCGTTAGTCACCGTTTCAAACTCATAGTCACTTACTTCAAAAAGGTTTACCTACTCAACCAGGACGACATGTTCTTTCCGGACTGCATCCAACTTGGCTCGAAGGCTCTTAGCCTCTTCTTCGCGTTGCTCACTAAGAAGTTTGTACATGTTTCTCTTTTTGGTAAGCTCTCTTGCTTTGACCTCGAGTTGGTTCAGCTCTTCTCTATACCGGAGGAAGGTCTCATAGTGAAGCACTGGAGCCTGCAAATATGGGAAGAAATGTTAAGATCACCAATAACCAGAATTCAAAAATGAAACGGTTCGGTGACGCCTTACCTAGTTTAGCGCATGTTGTGCTTCGACGAATATGCACAGAGAATCCACCTCGTTAATATTTGCCTGGTCGTCTTCGGTCACCAGGCATCAGAGGTAACTAGTTACCCCAACTAGTATGGAGAGAACTCGGGCATCCTCCTGGATGGATATAATAATCGACCGCTTCCGACCTAGATCAGCACTCGGTGTAGGGAATCGGTTGACCAGCCTCGTGCTTGAATTAGGCCCATCTGCCTCCGAGGATGGACTTTTACTTGGTACTTCCAAGTCAACCAATCCGGTGACATCCTCTGTGGTAGTGGAATCCACGCCATCAAAAAAGCTTTATAGGGGATCGTTCACTCCTTGGACCCCCTCATTTGACCACTCCTTCGCTGTTTGAGCTTCGCTTAACATCGAGTCTATTAACGAAGGCGATCCCATTATGTCAATGACACCAGGTGGACCAGAACCGGCATCCTGGGGGTTCTCGACCCTCGCTGTTGTATCGACCTCTTCTGTTTGGGAGGGAGTGGCTTCTGTTGTTCCCCCCTTGGCTGATTCCCGTTCATCGAGGATCGATGGCTGTTGGGCCACTAAGATTTCATCCTCTTCAGACTCGTCCCTGAACCGGTGGAGGGACTCCGAGTCAAGTACTCGGGAGCTGGAGGTTTCTTTTGGTTTGTGGACCAACCACCTTCTTGGCTTCTTTTTCTCTGAGCTTGGGGAACTCGGGGACCTCCTACATTTTTTCTCTCTGACCTACCCCGGAGCAGGAGACTCAACGGGAAAGTCCTCATCATAAACCGAAGGCCTAAGCTCGATATCCTTAGGTAAACTTGCAAAATAAAGTAAAGGGAGTAAGAGTTTGATAGTAAAAGGAGAAGCCTAACACAACCTTATCGGAAAAGTGATCTTACCATAGGAACGAGCCTCCCAGAAGACCTTTGAAAGCTCGCGCCACGAGCGGTTGGAGTAGGGCATCTGAGAAACGATACCCTCGACCCATTCCTTGAGTCGAGGAACATCATTTGCAACCCGAGGAATGGCTGCACCACCACAACCACCAATAAGAAAATGAAAAAGAAAAGTAAACATAAAATTGACATTAGAAGGAAAGTTCCACTTATGTCTTGTATTCCACTTCTTGGGGAATGGAATGCATTCCACCAGAACTAGGTCTGATGTCCTCACTCGGACAATACGGCCTTGCCATCCTCAATTTTGGTCCTCATTGATACTAGAGAACGAGGCTTTGCTGGCCCGAGACACATGTTTTATCAGCCCTCCTCGAAATAGTCGGGGACCGTACAAACGAAAAAGGTGATCTACGGCAGACCGGCAGCCGTCAATTTTGCTCGCTAAGAACCGGAGGAGGATGAATATCCTCCACATCGAAGGATGAATCTGACCGAGGCAGACTTCGTACCTGTTGCAGAAATCAATGATGACCGGGTCCATCGGTCCCAATGTGAAGGGATAAGTATAAAAACTCAAGTATCCCTCGACATGGGTGGTAATGGCCTCTTCGGGGTCTGGGATCACTACAGGTTTATTGGCCCAATTGTAATCTATATGTACCATAGAGAGGATCTCCTCAATGATAGAACAGATGTATCTCGAGAAGTCTTCGCACCCGCCTAGTATGGAGCAAGTGTTTTCGACTTTGAAATCATTATTTACCGAGCAACCCCTGGGGAAGAACATTTTCAAAGGGGGTTCGGCCACCGGTTCAACAATTGTTACGCTAAGAGCAGTCGCCTCGGCCCCAGTGGCCGGCCTCAAAGTAGAAGGATTCTCTTTCTGAGGGATGATTTTGGAAGTATTTGCATTTTATTCTAGAACGTAAAAATGGAGAGAAATCTGAAAAAGATGAAGAAAGAAAGGAAGTTGAAAAACTAGGCTTGTTAGCTTGAGGAGAAGAAGGGTGAAAAGTTTTTGTAAGGGACCTTGAGTAACAGATGTAGAAATGATAGAGGAGTGCAGAATCTTGAAAGCTCGAAGGTAGAAGGTTTGATGTAAAGTGAAATGAATAAAAGGAGGCGGTATTTATAGGAACTCGGTAACATTTGGCATTCAGGGGTAGCCGACCGGCGGCTGACAGGCATTTAATGCCATTATGATGTGACTGGCGAGACATTTCACGTTTTTGTCATTTCTGATACGACCTCCCGAAGAAGGAACTTGGAATCTCATGTCGTTTCTCATCAACTCATTCTCTGAGAAATGAGGGGACTATCTGTATACGGGTAAAAACGATCTTGTAGCACATCCCGGTCTCCGACATAATAAGCCAAACTCGAGATATGGTAACAAGGGGGCCTAGACCGAGGTAGAGATCTCATCTTTGGAGTCCAAACAATATCGCCCGCCCTCGAGGATATCAGGGTCGTGATTCGGGATCGGTTCCTAGCCTCGATTAAACTAGAAGAACGTTGTTAGGTAGCCATGCTCGGCCAGTAGAACGTCGTGATATCCGTGACCGACCGAATATCACTGCGGAAAGCTCGGCACATATTGCTAAGAGATCGGTAATCAATAAATTAGAGGATTTTAACCTTTTATAAAATTGTACCTAATGTAGGACTCCCCTACTATATAAAGGGGGTTTGATTACTTGTAAAACGGATGGCAACACACATTCCAAATCAATATATTATTATTTCTCTCTTTAAGCTCTTATTCTTTTGTATCTTGAGACCGATCGAAGTGCATCCAGTTCGAGTGTGACTGACCTCCCAAGACTGTAACTGTTCAATTCGTATGGTTTGAATTTACTTTATCATTGTTTATTTCAATTGCAACTTAATTTATCGCTTTGTGTCAAGTTAATCCGCATATCCTTAAAATTACTTAAAAATTTAATTGTTATCCAATTTTGAGGGTAAAGACACTCATATTATAATAATACTAGATCCGCCTCTGCGTAGGAGTACCCGAACTTTAAGCGAGTGACATGGGTCAGGCTGAAGGCTTAACGGAGATCTTTAAACAAATGTTGAATCTATCTTGGTTGAACATCAGAGGTCTGGTTCACCACGTTTTCAAACTATGATAAATATTCTCCCACTATCGTCGACATTTTCAATTTGGCAAAACCCCCCTCCGGAGCCTCTATGATTTAGGATCCAAAACAAAAAACCAAAGCTTGTTAAAAATGTGCACAACAGGAGAGTTGACGATTCTTATACATCTATCGATACAAATCTCTCGTAGCGCCTTCGAAATAGTAGGAACATAGAGTCAGACAATTCTCATCGGGGACATTATAAATGTCAAAATATTGATTAGACTGGAAATTCCAACTCTCAGCATATTGTTCGTCATATTTTGGAAGATCAATAGTAGCTGATTTGCCACAACGAAAAGGTATCTTAGATATTAGTTAGCTAACATACTTGTGTGTGTGAGGATAATACAACTGAAGTTCTTAAGATTGTTCATCAAATTTTATATATTATTACAAATTGTAATGTTTGTTTTCGTTTTCACTTCAACATGTTTTGATCGAGCAAGTTATGAAAGAATACTTAAACTACAATTCTCTTCAGATTTTACTTCATCTCAAACAAATTGTAATGTTTGTTTTCTTAAGACAAATTATTCAACAACTTAAAGCATGAGGCTTGTTTAACCTCAAAATCGGATAACAACTGAATTTGTAAGTGATTTTAAGGATACCGGGATTAATTTGACACAAAGCGATAAGTTAAATTATAATCAGAAATAAAGTATGATAATGAAAATTCAAACCACACGAGTTGAATAGTAACAACCTTGGGGGAAATCCACCATTTAGACGAATGCACTTCAACTAGTATTAAGACACAATTGGAATAGAACTTAAATAGAAAATAACAATATATTACTTCTGAATGAATGTTGCAATGTCTTTTACAAATAACCAGACCCCCTTTATATAGTAGGGAAATCATACTTTAGGTATAATTCTATAAAAGGTAAAAAACCACATGATTTGCTAATTAGTCAGTTTCTCATTGATACGTGCCGAGATTCCCGCCGTGATACCCGACCGGTTACGGATATGTTGACCTTCCGTTGTTCGGACTGGCAATGTTTCCTCGAGCTCATTTGGAGTAAGGGTCGATTCCGGGGTCATGGACTCGATGTTCTTGAAGACGGGCGTTCTAACCTTGTACTCTGGTTCGGTGGAACCCGGGGTCAATCTTCAATCCATTTCATTTCAATCCCGATCTGTTGTGTAGTAGATGAGCCCGATTTTGACCGTATATAGATAGTCCCATCATTTTTTGAAGAATAAATGACGAGAAACGATATGATGTCCTAATCCTTGCCTCGATACTTCGCGTCAGAAACAACAAAATGAATGAAGCATTTTGTCAGTCACGTCTCAATGGCATTAAATGTTCGTTCGTTGCTGGTCGGCCACTCCGGGTTTTGAACCGTCGTTTGAAAATTATAAATACCCCCTCCTTCATTCATTCAAACTTTAGATCCAAACTTTTTATACTCTTGTTCTTAAAAAAGCTTTGCATTTTCCACCACTTGTACCGAGATTTCTTGAGAGCTTTGTAAAATTTCTCGCTTGTCTAAACCATAAAGCGTACCCTTTTAACCTCCTATTGGCGCGTTTATTCCTAGCGGGTTATCTAGGCCGGGGTGAGAAAGTATCGAGGTATATTTTCTCGAGTACCGATGAGACCCTTCCTACAGTCATAAAGGAGTGCAACTGGGCCAGAAAAGACGCGGTGGTTCCCGGGCCTGAAGAAGACATCACTATCCACATTAAGGGATATTTAAGTGTTTACACTTATTCCTTTACGTTGGGCCAGTTGGACCTGGTGATAATCCAGTTCTGCAAAGGGTATGAGGTGTGCCATGGTAAGATCCACCCCTTGTTTTGGAGGATAGTTATTCTTCGTGATCAAGATTGACGGATGCCCATTCACCGTTGATCATCTGATGCGCCTATACAGTCCCCGATTCTTTCGGGGGGACTGATCAAACTTGCGCGCTGGGACACTAAAGTCCCTTTCTCGAGCATCGATGAAGATCGAGACCGAGGTTTTCTAGGCCGATTTATCTGAGTGAGGACCTGATCCCAGCCAAGGACATGCCGCTCCCCGGGGAATGGAACATAAAACGTAAGTAAAGCTATGTTTTTCTCTAGAATTTTATTTTACTCACTTTTTGTCCTTTATTATCGATGTTCGGCATTGATGCAGCTGTTGCTCGGGTTCTGGATGCAGTTCCTCGACTCAAGGAGTGGGTCGAGGGCCTTGTTTCACAGAAGCCGTATTCTGAGCGCATGTGTCATGAACTTTCGAAGGGCCGGTGGGAAGCCCGTTGTCACGGTGATATTTGTTTCTTGAGTGAACAACACATATGTTTTCTCCATGCCGCCGAGCTCTTACTCATTTCCGTTTTTGTAGGTCTTTCCAAAGATGTCGCCATAAGGCCTCAATCTGGTCACGAGGAATGCTCTACCGAGTCCCCTGTCCCAAGGCAGGGTAAGGAGAAGAAGAGGAGAAGGGCTGCGATTTCTTTGAACTTGGAGAAGAAAAAATCGAAAATGTGTTCGGTGCGTAAATCGAAGAAAAGCACCAGTGACTGAGGGCTCCCATCGGACTCAGTCCACCGGCTGAGGGATGAGTCTGAAGAAGAAGAAGCTTCAGAACTGGTGGCCCGTGTGCTAGGCAACGCCGAACTGCCTCAAACAAGGAGGGCCAATGAGGAGGCATGACTGATGCCTCCAAACCTGAGAGAGGTGAGTCCATTTTGCCCCAAGTCAGGGAGGCCGAGAAAGAGACTGCGACTGGTGTTTTTCGGGCTAAGGATAATACCCCGAAATATGAACTTGGAGTGATAGATCTCTCCGAGTCACTTTTATTTACCAACTACATGATCCACGAGGCCAGACGCTGAAAAGACACCCAAATGAGGGGCCCAAAGGTGTAGCAAACCCCTTTAACCACTTCCTTGATGGTTTAGATTCCTCCGCCTCGGAGGACGTCACCGGGCTGGGTGACTTACCAGTACCAAAGAAGAGTCCATCTTCGGGAACCAGTGGGCCTTCTTTTAGTCCGAAATTAATAAACTGGTTCCCAGTTCCGAGTGCAGATCCTGGCCGGAAGCGGTCAATTATTATATCTATTCCAGAGGATTCCCAGGTCCGCTCCGCCCCCGTGGGGGTTTCTAGTTATCTTCTGTTCCTGGTGAGCGAAGAGGATCAAGAAAAAATGAACGAGGTGGAAGTGCCCTACCTGTTCAACGAAGCCTAACATGCGCTAAACTAGGTAACTTCGAATGCCTCTTGCCGACTTTTTTATTATGTACTTAGATTAAGTCTTAAATAATCATAAACTTTTCCTTTGTGTTTGTAGGCCTTGGTTCTTCATCACGAAACCTTTCTCCAATATCGAGAAGAGTTAAACCATCATGAAGTCGAGACCCGAGAGCTCATTGAGAAGAGTGATGCCTATAAACTTCTTAGTGAGAAACATGAGGGGAAGGTCAAGGAACTTCAAGCTGAGTTGGAGCTAGCTCAGAAGGAGCATGCCGACCTAGTCGAGCAGGTAAGAAGAGTATTTGAGGTTAGTGACGATGAGTTAGATTCAATGGCTAATGGTTCGAACCCGCATGTCCAATAGAAGCTTGAGTAGATTGGACAACTTTGGGCAGAGGTAGACATAATAAAAGTTGAGGCAGAAGAATGGAAAAAGAACATGGACTGCCTGACCTCAGAAAAGGAGATCGCCCGGGCACAACTGACCTCGACTGAGATCAAGCTTCGTGATGTAAAGGACAAGTCCTTGGTGCAGGCCAAGAAGATCGAGGAGCTCCAGTCCCAGTTGAATTCGGCCGTCTCTGATCGAGAAACTCTGGCCAAGGAGCTTGAAACGTTCAAGTTGGAGGCCAGAGTAATTAACGTTGATGTCGAAGAGATGCTGGCCGTTTATAAGGCCAATACCGAGGTGGCTCAGGTTCGAGCAAAAGACATCATCGAGCACGCTAAGTGGCAATCTCGAAGGGAGGCCCTTGAGGAAATTCATGCTAGGGGTTTCGACTTATCAGCTGAGATTGAGAGTGCCAAAGACCTCAAAGCCAAGGCCAAAAAACTGGCCTATCCCGAAGATGACGAGGAGTTTGAAAATTTGGGCGAGTCCGAGGGTGGCGCGGACCCCAAAGGTGATGATGCTGCCCCCAATGAAGACTAGGCCACTAAGGCCTTTAGATGTTTTATTTTTGTATTTTTCTTGAGGCCGTTTGGCCTTTGTAAACATTTGCACCAGGTCTGTTTGGCCCTTGTAAAACAAAATTTTGAATATGAATATAAGGCTTTTTCCCTTCAACAGCTTTTGAATTTTCTCTTTGCCTTATTTACTTTTATTTCAAAAATATCTAAATTCCTTAAGCATGAAATAGTTAGCATTTGTTCATAGATTCGAACAAACCTTGCCCTCAATTTTATTTCCTTTTAAGGCATCGCGGGGGTTCGGTGTGGCCGAATATGGTTTCCCCAAAGTACTTAGAGTTTTTTAAGTCATAATCTGCCAACGGTAGCCTTTAGAACCGGTTTTTAAATTTTAAGGCCTTGTTATTTTTGTTACAGGCCTTCGACATTTCTGAGCCGTGTTTATATAGTCGTGGCTTTTATAGTTCGTGTGTTGCCCCATGTTAATACCATTATCCCGAGTTATCAGGTCTTGCCTAAGATGACAACCCCCGAGTGCTAGGTGGCCTTAGCCTTTAAAATCCAGGCATTGCTTAATAGGACTTATTCACCCGAACTCTTGATAACTCGGACCGTCCGAGTTTGGTTTTGGATAGCAGTCCCCGGGTGGAAGTGATCGTTAAAATTTGGACTAAGGTGGCACTTGGGCTCGACACATTTAGGAGATCGGAAGTAGGAAATTCTGTAAGAAATGTTTTAAAAAGACACCATACTTATCCGCAAGGAAGTGACTTCTTTTTATTCTTGGGTGTTATAATTACACATGTGTACAAGATTTGTGTCAGGGATCGAGCAATCTATGTGGGCACACTTCATTTGACCGTTTGTCCCTTACAATAAATTCTATCGATCAAGACCCTTCGATTATAGAGTTTCTTCCCTTGTTAAAGTCAATATCCAAGGGTAATTCCCCTAGTATTCAAGGTTGATTATAGAAAGGCCTTGAATACTGTTAATGGGATCTTCGACACCGATTCATGACCGATCTTCGATTCTAAGTTAGCACGATCCACTTAATGTTTCGGTATTGTTTGAGGCTTCTATTGATATCATAATTTTCTTCGAGTATTATTGTTCATTCTATTGAAATGGTGTTTAGTTATACATACTAGTATTATTCGACAGTACTAACGTCCCTTTTGCCGGGGGTGCTGCATCTTTAATGGATGCAGGTGGTTCCACAGCAGGTAGCATTGACCAGCGATAGCAGTACACCTTCCTCCTAGCAGACTTGGTGAGCCTCACCTCATTCCGGGGTCATGTATCTTTTGTACATTTTGTTATCATGTTTGAAGGTATAGCCGGAGCCTTGTTTTCGGCACTATCATTGTACTCCTTTGTATCTTTTAGCGGCTTCGTAGATATTGTGTGGGTTGTATATCAGCGTTGGGGGAAGTCAAACAATTCATGTTTGTGTTTGAACGAATCACTTGTTCCACTTTAGCCTATAAAAAGGTGTGTATTTTGAGATTTTAAAGATGATTAAAAACCTTGTCGGAAGGCTTTCAGGCTTAAAAGTTTTGTACTACACCTTGTCAGTTAGCTGCAAGCGTTAGTCCAAAATATAAGTAAAAGAAAACGAATGGGGTCATACCTTAGTAGTAATAACGTTTCAAGTGAGTTATAATCCAATTGCTCGGTAGTTGTTCACCGTTCATCGTTCTGAGTTTGTTGGACCCCTTTCTAGTGATTTCGGTGATATGATATGTACATTCCCAATTCGGCTCCAAATTCCCCTCATTCAGGTTTCGGGTGTTCAGCATGACCTTCCTTAATACTAAGTTCCTGACATTGAAGTATCAAAGGTTGTCCCTTCTGTTGTAATATCTCTCGATCCATTTCTTTTGGGCAGGCAACCAAAAGA
This sequence comes from Nicotiana otophora, assembly GCA_000715115.1. NCBI lineage: Eukaryota > Viridiplantae > Streptophyta > Magnoliopsida > Solanales > Solanaceae > Nicotiana > Nicotiana otophora. Next base: position 65,845 of record AWOL01S0105433.1, on the reverse strand, counting down.
GGGCAACCTCACGCCTTTTGTCCAATAGTTCGAGGCTCCTACTCATGGCCTTATCATTTGATTCCTTTGTTGCATATCAGAATCTGATACTTGGTTATCCGACTTTGACCGGTATTAGAGATTTGACGCCGTAAACCAATGAGAACGGAGTGGCCCCGATACTGGACTTCGAGATCATAGGGTACACCCACAGGACTTCAGGTAGGATTTCCTTCCACTTTCCTTTGGCATCAGTTAACCTCTTTTTAAGGTTTTGGAGTATGGTTTTGTTGGCCGATTTGGCTTTTCTGTACCCACTAGGGTGGTAGGGTGTTGATAGCAACATTTTGATCTTGTGATCTTCAAGAAATTTGGTTACTTTGCTATCGATGAATTGTTTTTCGTTGTCGCACACGATCTCGGCCGGCATCCCGAACTGACATATGATGTGGTCCCAAATGAAATCGATGACTTCCTTCTCCCTGACCTTCTCGTATGCCTGTGTTCTACCCACTTAGAAAAATATTCAGTCATAAACAAAATTAATTAAGCTTTACGGGGTGCGCATGGAAGGGGGCCAACTATGTCCATTCACCACTTTATGAATAGCCATGGCAACAAAACCCAATGCAGGAGCTCCACAGGTTGGTGAATCATTGGAGCATGTCGTTGGCATCCATCACATTTTCACATGAACTCCTTCACGTCCTTTTTCATGTCGATCCAGTAATAGCCGGCTCTAATCACCTTTCAAACCAATGATTCAGTGCTTGAATGATTTTCACAAGTGCCCTCGTGAATTTCTCTTAGAACGTACTCGCTATCTCCTGGTCCTAGACATATTGCCAGTAGTCCATCACACGTTCTTCTGAACAGGGTTCCGTCTTAAGACAAGCTAAATCGTGCTGCCTTTGTACGCAGGGTCCTCAATTCTTTTGGGTCCGAGGGCAATTTTCCAGTCTTTAGATATTCTACATATTTGTTTCTCCAATCCCAAGTTAGGCTAGTAGACTTTATCTCGGCATGGCCTTCATCCACCACCAATCTCATGACTTGTATGACTGCCCCCGAGTTGAGATCATCATCTTTGACCAAAGACCCTAAGTTAGCAAGGTCATCAGCCTTATTATTTTAACCTCGGGGTGCATGTTGCAAGGTCCACTCCTTGAACCAATGTAATGCTACCTGCAACTTATCCAGGTACCTTTGCATTCATTCTTCTCTGACCTCGATTGTTCCATTAACTTGGTTTACCACGAGGAGAGAATCACACTTAGCATGGATCACCTCTACTCCCAAGATTTTGGCTAGTTCTAGACATGCAATCATGGCCTCATATTCAGCCTCGTTGTTAGTCAATTTTATAGTCCTAATATATTGTCTAACTACATTTCATGTTGGTGGATTCAGTACGATGTCAGGTCCGGACCCTTTTGCGTTTAAGGCGCCGTCCGTAAAGATGGTCCAGATTCCTAAGGACATCCACGATTTTACTAATAACTCTAGTTTGACCTCGGGTATTAGGGCCGGCGTAAAGTCGGCCACAAAATCTGCCGAACTTTGAGATTTGATGGTTGTCCGGGGTCGATATTCAATATCGTATCCACTGATTTCCATGGCCATTTGGTCAATCATCTCAAGAGTTCGGGTTTATGCATAATATTTTGCAACGGGTAAGTCGTCATAACACATATGGGATGGCACTAAAAATATGGTTTCAGTTACCTAGAGGCACTTAGCAAAGCGAGCGCCAATGTTTCTAGGTAAGGTTACCTAGTTTCGGCCTCACCTAGAGTCCTGCTAACATAGTAAATTGGAAATTGCGCACCTTGTTCTTCCCAGACCAGGACTCCACTTACCGCTATCTCTGATACCGCCAAGTATAGGTATAGTTGTTCATCCGCCTTCGGTGTGTGAAGCAGCGATCGGCTCGATAGGTACCACTTGTGTTCCTCCAAGGCCCATTCACATTCCGGGGTCCAAGAAAAGTTGCTCTTCCTCTTTATTAGTGAAAAGAATCGGTGACTCTTATCTGAGGACCTCGAGATGAATCACCCTAGGGCGGCTATGCGTCCGGTTAATCTTTGCACGGCCTTCACGTTGTCCACGACTGTGATATCTTCGATGGCTTTGATCTTGTCGGGGTTGATCTCGATTCTTTTGTTGGATACCATGAACCCGAGGAATTTACCTGACCCGACCGAAAGCACATTTCTCCGAATTCAACTTCATATTGTACTTCTTCAATATTCTGAAAGTTTCCTGCAAATGTTTTAAATGGTCCTCTATTCACAAGGACTTAACTAACATATCGCCAATGTAAACTTCCATTAATTTTCCTATTTGTTCCTTAAACATCCGGTTTGCAAGACGTTGATAAGTGGCACCAGCGCTTTTTAATCCTAATGGCATCATGTTATCGTAGTACATGTCATTCTTAGTAATGACGGAGCGTTTTAACTGATTTTTCGGGTCCATCCGTATTTGGTTGTACCCGGAATAGGCATAGAGAAAACTGAGGATCTAGTGGCCGGGTGTGGCATCGATCATGCCATCGATGTTAGTCAAAGGGAAGGAGTCCTTGGGACATGCTTTGTTCAAATCCTTATAATCTACACACATTCTTAATTTCTTCCCCTTTTTAGGGACTACCATTACGTTTGCTAACCAATCCAGGTATTTAAACTCCCAAATGGACCCTATTTTAAGGAGTTTAGATAGCTCGTCCTTGATGAAAGCATACTTGACCTCAGACTGGGACCTCCTTTTCTGCTTCACTGGATGGAATTACGGGTCCAGGCTTAGCTTATGAGTGGTTATCTACGGTGGGATCCCTGTCATATCAAGATGGGACCAAGCGAAACGATATATGTTAGCTATAAGAAATTGAGTGAGTTTTTTCTTGAGCTCGGGAGTTAACCCTGTGCCCATGTATACCTTCCGATCGGGTAGATGCTCGATCAATATGACTTGTTCCAGCTCTTTGATCGTTGATTTAGTAGCATCAGATTCATTGAGGACTATAAAGGATCGGGGAACCCCGTAATCATCGTCTTCGTCAGTCCCCGTAATCATCGTCTTCGACCGTTAACCCTGTCAGTGATTGCTATTCGGTCAAGAAATTGGTTCCTTTAACGTTGTAAGTGTTGATATTAGAATCACTTCTTCGACTGCAAACATCTCATTTACGGCCGGTTATTCTCCGTAGATTGTCTTAATCCCTCCCGGCGTTGGGAATTTTAACACTTGATGAGGAGTCGAGGGCACTTCCCTCATGTTTTGGATCCGTGGCCTCCTGAACAGGGCGTTGTACCTCATGTCACCTTCAATCACATAAAACTTGGCCTCCTGGATTGTCCCGACGGCATTGACTAGTAATGTTATCTCCCCCTTAGTAGTTTCACATGCCATGTTGAATCCATTCAGAACTCGGACTGCAGGCACGATGTAATCTTGTAGACTGAGCTGTTCTATGACTCTCGACCGGATGATGTTGGGCGAGCTACCTAGATCAATTAACACACGCTTAACTTGAGATTTATTTATGAGTACAGTTATTACCAGTGCATCATTGTGAGGTTGCACGATCCCCTCTACGTCCTTGTCATTGAAAGACATGGTTCCTTCCGATATGTAATTTTGAATCCGTTTTTCCCTTGTGATGGACACTTTGGTGCGCTTCAACATCGGCTCTTGAGGGACATCGAATACACCTATGATCATGTTAATGACGTGTTGATTTTCTTCTGGTTCAGTCTGTTTGTTAGAATCCCTATTTCTGAAATGATTCTTGGCTCGGCCGCTCAGAAATTCTTGAAGGTATCCGTTGTTGAACAACCGGGCTACTTCCTCTCTCAACAGTCGGCAATCCTCAGTCTTGTGGCCATGAGTGCCATGGTATTTGCACATATGGTTAGGATCCTTTTGGACTGGATCATAATGTAAAGGTCGAGGCCATTTGGTATATTTGATTTGTCCAATAGCTGATACGATGGAAACCGCATCAACATTAAAGTTATATTCTGATAACCTTGGTGCTTCTTTAGGTCTTGTAGGCCTGTCGAAGCCATTCTTGCTCATGAGTCCCCAAGTACTCTGACCTCGATTATTTCTCCTTTAATTTCCCATAGAACTTCGTGTGGATTCACTTCTTCTTTGATCTCCATTATACGGCTGGTACCGGTCTCTGTTTGACCTCTATTCACGGTCGATATCTCTGTTGATCCTGTCTACGGGTCTGATAGGAAAAACGGACCCGAAATGTGCCCTTAATTTGATAATCTTTGACTCTGATCTATGATTGATATCGGTTGTATACATTGGCCCAAGTAACAACCGAGTAGTCTATCAGATTCTGCTTCAATTGCTGTGAAATCACTGAGCTTCGAAGCCCTTGGGTGAAAACTTGAACGGCCCAATCAACAACGATCGGTGATAGGTCCATCCGTTCTATTTGAAATCAGGACACGAACTTTCTGAGCATTTTATTATCCTTCTGTTTTACTTTGAAAAGGTTTGACTTCCTGATCTTGACCATGATAGCCCCGACGTGTGCCTTAACGAATGTATCTGCAAGCATAGAAAATTAGTCAATAGAATTAGGTTGTAATTTCTTTAGCAGAACATATTCGATATCGTCATCCTCCAAGCAGTTTCCTATGATGGTGCATGTGTAGGAGGTAACATGCTTATTTGGGTCGGTCGTTCCATTGTTCTTGGGGATTTCGGGCATGCGAAACTTCTTAGGAATCGGTTTGGGTGCCGCGCTCAGAGGGAAAGGTTTTTGTATGAACTTCTTAGAGTCCAAGCCCTTCAATTTTGGTGGTGCTCCTAGGATCTGATCGGCCTTGGAATTTTAGGTTTTCACCTTCTTATCATTTGCCTCGATCTTCTTCTCTACCGACTCTATCAATTTTGTTATTTCCTCGATCATCTTCGTGATTACCGGGTTAGTCCCCGACTCCTTCTCATTTGATCTCTTTGAGACCAATTTAATTCTTTGAACAAATTCCTGGGATGGTTCGGGCTCAATCCTACTTGGTGGACGACTCTGGTTCTGGAGTTGGGCTATTGCTGCCTGTTGAGCCTGTAATATCTCGAAGATCACCCGCATGTTGATTCCACCATCTTCTCCACCATATGTGCTTTGAGCGGCCGATCGAACATCCCTACGGACGTTTTCCTCAGGATCAGTGGGTAAATTTGCGTTGATGGTCACATGCAAGCTAACGTCGATTGGATCTGCAACCGGGACTCCGTCGATCTCGACCGGGGGCACGCCTTTCCCGGGTGCTACGTTGCAGTTTTCACCATGGTGGCCGGACTCATTGTCAACATGCAATGGTGCTGATTGGGAGTTCGACACAATTATCCTTAAATGAGAGACACTTCAATGAATAAGTGTAAAATAGTATGTGTTATGAAAATTTGTATTAAATAATCACTACTATCCTTAGCCCAGCGGTGGGCGCCAAACTGTTTACCCTCAAAATCAGATAATAATTGTATTTATAAATGGTTTTAAGAATACGTGGATTAATTTAACACAAAGCTATAAGTTACATTATAATACAAAAATAAAGTATGATAAAGTAAATTCAAACCACACGAGTTGAATAGTAACAGCCTTGGGGGAAAGTCACCCTTTAGCAGAATGCACTTCGACTAGTATCGAGACACTATTGGAATGGAACTTAAAGAGAAAAAAAACAGTATATTACTTAGGAATGAATGCTGCAATATTCTTTACCAATAATCAGACCCCCTTTATATTGTAGGGGAATCATACTTTAGGTACAATTCAATAAAAGGTAAAAAAATTCCATGATTTGCTAATTAGCCGGTTTCTCATTGATACGTGCAGAGATTCCCGCCGTGATACCCGACCTGTTACGGATATTTTGGCCTTCCGTTATTCGGACTGGCAATGCTTCCTCGAGCTCATTCGGAGTCAGGGTCGATTCCGGGGTCATGAACTCGATGTTCTCGAAGACGGGCATTCTAACCTCATACCTTGGTTTGTGGAACCCGGGGTTGATCTTCAATCCATTACGTTTCAATCCCGATCTGTCGTGTAGTAGATGAGCTCGATTTCGACCGTATGCAAAGCTTTACCCAAGAGATAAAGACCAATTAAATAAGAGTAGTACTTACGTACTCTGAAAAATGTTAGAATCGTTCACCAAAATAATTTCTTTGTTGATATAATAATCTATTACTAAATAAATGGTTATTCGGGTTGTTTGGTCTTGTTCGGCCTCCTAAGGGAACGAGAAGGGCTGCACAAGATTTTAAGGCAAAATCTCTTTTAATATTTTATGACAAGGAACGAAATTGATGCAAACTCTAAATGAAATGAAATATTGAATATAATGATTATAAAATAAGATTTAACTAGACCAACTAATTTTAAAAGGTGTTAATACCCTAAAATTCCCCTAAACTATCTAGTTTTTGTCCGTTTCCTATTTTAATTATTCGGTGTCCCCAAAATCCCTCTGAACTATATTTTTCCTCATATTAAAATCCCATCATTGCATTCTTAGAGGTGCGTCTAATACACGCTCCTAATTGTCTAAAAATGTGCCATGTAGCACTACACGTGGCTATTTAACTCAGCCTAAAACCCGCCTAAACTATCAATTTTTTGTCAGTTACCTTCTTAAACTATCTGGTATCCCCAAGACCCCCTGAGCTATATTTCCCTATATATTAAAACTCCATTTTGGACTTTTAAAGGTACGTCTGTCTAACTATATTAGCTTATGGTTTGTACAAAGCTTTTTTTAAATAGTTTACTCATGATACATTATTCTCGAATGATTGATTAATTTTAGGAGTTTTGGCCAAAATAATATCTAATGTACTGTGTTAATTTTAGGTTTATTTGTGATTGTGCTTTATGGTAGACTCCAATTGACAAGTTCATATTTATATTCACTTTGTAGCACAATTAAGATATAAATAAAGGCATATAGTATTGTATTTCTTAAAAGACAACTTGTATTATATAAAACAAGGTTGCACAAAATACAATTTCGCAAATAAAAAATTAATTTCCCAGCAATTATATTCTATAATTCCATATTACATAAAGAAGGTTCAAAAGATTCAACTTTATTTTTACAATGTATTAACTTGTCACGACCCCAGTTTCACTCCGTAGGATGTCGTGACGACACCTAGTCTCTACGACCAGGGAAGCCTAACACTTACGAAATTAATTTCTAGAAATTAACCAACAGAACTATTAAGTAGAAACCAGCTATTTTTAAATTAAACCAACATTTTCGATATGAAATAATATCCCAAAACATGTAGTATAATTTATAAGCTTTATTATGTTTGCTAGAAAATCCTTAAGTACAATTGTTCTGAAATAAAAATAAACAGTACAAGATAAAATTTTAGACGGTGACTCCAAGTCATGCGAACGGAACATCAGGTTTACCTTGAGTCTCCACAGCAATGCCCGATCAGCTAGATAATGATCAACAACCATCTGGGGTACCTGAATCTGCACAAAAATGTACAGAAAGCATAGCATAAGTAAATTATAGCTAGGGACGTTCATGCTTCAGTGTGGATCATTTTTCCCTAAAAAACACCAAACCAAGTAAGTCGATTTTTCAAACCAAGTACGTCGGTGTGGATCATTTTATGTCGGGTTTTGTCGATTTTTCTATTTTTCGGTTATTTATTGGGTTTTATTAAATATGAGACATACACTACCAAAAACATATTCCAGGGCCTAAATTCTCAGCGTAACACTATCAAATCAATTGCCCTTTGAGAAATATTTTATTTACCAAGATATATTGATAATAATTGAATCAAATAGTGATGAATAATTTAAGGAATTGATTAAAAATAGATTATATTTGACATGAAATAGATTCTTATAGTTAGATAAAGAAAACTACCAATCAAACTAGAATGTAAAGGCAAATAATTGTACTAAACAACAACAACAACAACAACAACCCAGTATAATCCCACTAGTGGGGTCTGGGGAGGGTAGTGTGTACGCAGACCTTACCCCTACCCTGGGGTAGAGAGGCTGTTTCCAAATGACCCTCGGCATCCTTCCCTCCAAGAACTCCCCACCTTGCTCTTGGGGTGACTCGAACTCACAACCTCTTGGTTGGAAGTGGAGGGTGCTTACCATCAGAGCAACCCACCTTGTCTTAAATAATTGTACTAAAAGTGCAAACAATTAACATATACCATAAAAGTTTAGAAACTTTGTAAAAACACATACATATATATAGGTGTAATAATAAATTTGAAATAACTACTTCTATAGTCAGTTTGGTTCGATGTTTTGGGTTATTCTTTCATTAAAAACCAAAACCAAACCAAATTTGATAGGTTTTTAAAATACAAAAACAAAACCAAACAAAACCAAAAAGTATCATTTTTTTGATCGGTTTGGTTTGGTTTTCGATTTGGTTCAGTTCTTTGAGTTTTTATGAATACCCCTAACTACGGAGATACCCAGTAAGTATCAAGACTAACCTCGGTGGAGTAGTGACGAGAGACAGTCAAGACACCTATTGGACTAAACAACCTGAACAAGTATAAATGTGAAATAGCAGGGGACAGTAACAATATAGATCTAAGCATGGTAACAATAACAAAACATGCTTATAATAGGAAACTAGGGGCAATAATTAGCAACAAGGAACAAACAGTTAATAACATTGTAGAGTAAGATAAACAGAGTTTAAGTCCGGTGAAACCAAATAAAGAAAAGCAAGTAACAAATCAATAAGAACAACCGCATTCACACCGGATTTGTTCAAGAATTTCCACGAGGTACCAAACCTCATAATTACAATTCACGGTCCCAATTCATGAATCCTAATCACTTGGAATCTTGTTCCCACATTACCATTCATAATCACACGGACGACTCACGTGCCAAGAGAGTGACAATATCTAATGTCCGCACGGATCACTCACGTGCCAACAATAACAATATCTAATGTCCGCACGGACAACTCACGTGCCAACAGGTAACTCTCACACAGAAGACAAGTACACAGGATTACATATAAATGGTAAATAACATCAGGATTCATCCTCTTAAACTGGTATGGGTGATTTATTTACGTGTATGCTTGTGCATGTGTTCTACCACAATCTAAGTCAACAAGTAAGAGTAAAGACAATGAATGACACATAAGAAACGATCACCACAAAATGTACACGGTATAACTCACACAAGGTAGGCACACCACTGCAAAAATATCAACAATAACAATGCCTCCAGGCCATCACAAGTCATCGCAAATCATTCCCCGACATAGACCACATTGTCTTGCCACATGCATAATAATAAAGTAAATACCCGTCTTGTCTCGCCGCACGCGCATAATAATATTTCCACCTTGTCTCGCCACATGCGCAAACCCACATATATAGCCCAGCTCGTCACACCACATGTGTAAATATCAATAATAGCAATAGCACAGACAACTCATGTGCGAACACCCTGACAAGCTCTCAACAATATCACGTGTACCAAAAAATATAATAACATAATACAATGACTTTCACAATATGTGCCTACATGCCACAACATTTCCTCAAAAAGCAGTTTCAATACCACAAGCACACATAGCCCTTGGCTCAACAACACTGGGTACAACAACAACAACAAAAATAATAACACGAGAATACGATAAGTAAATCAACACAAGAACTTGGGAACACAAAGAAAGATACAACAAGGAATAATGGTCTCAACAAGAATAGCTCAACAAGGGAGCAATAACGTGTAACAATGATCCCACAAAATTACAATTTCGATGATAAGAGAGATAACATGAATCAATGATTCCAAATAAGGATAAGCCAACAATGAAAAGGGATAACAAATCTTCATTTAAGGTTGAGCAATTATGGAAGAGATAACAACAAATTCAATTAAGGATAAGCAATTACGGAAAAGATAATAATAACTTCAATTAAGGATAAGAAATTTTGAAAAAGAGAATAAAAACTTCGATTAAGGATAAGCGATTACGGAAAATATAGCATGGCAATAAAAGAGGCAATAACATCAGTTAAAGCACACAAGAGTTTAATTGGCAATAAGGATAGAACATGAATCGATTAATTCCAAATAAGACACGTAAGGATGAATTTAGTAAATGGAGGATTTACCATGCTAATACAACTTCACATCTATAAATATAAGAACCAAAGATCCCTAAACGGTCAAATTTTCACAAATAAGCCCGAGCACGTACTCGTCACCACACGTACACGGCCTTCACATGACACAATTAGCACAAATAACTCATATCCTAAGGGGTAGTTTTCCCACACAAAGTAAGACAAGATACTTACCTCAAAGAAATAAGACCGATACTCTAAAATGACCCTCTCATGTGAAACAATCTCCGGAAGGCTCAAATCTAGCCAAAATAACCTAACATCATAAATAGAAATCATAGGAAACAATTCTGGATAATAAAGCTTCGATCTTTAATTAAAACTATAAAGTCAACCCCGGGCCCGTACCTCGGAACCTGATAAAATTCATAAAATCCGAACACTCATTCTTATACGAGTCCAGCCATAAAAAAATGTCAGATTTCGATATCGAATCGCCCTTCAAATCCTCTTTTTACATTTTGAAAGATTTTTACAAACTTTCCCATTTTCTTCCGTTCAATTCACTAATTAAATCATAGAAACAAGGCTAAAATCAAATCCGGGTAATGATCACTTACCCCAAACAACCACGTGAAGAACCCATCAAAATCTCCCAAATCCAAAGTCTACAAATCGAAATATGGTAAAAATGGCAAACTCTCGAATATAACCTTTCTGCCCAGCATTTTCCGCATTTGCGGACAATTACTTCACACCTGCGATCACGCTTTTGCTAGCACAATCTTGCATATGCAGCCCTCAATTAGCAGCCCATCTTCGCACCTGCGAGCTACCCACCGCACCTGCGATGCTGCAGAAGCGCCAAATATTCCGCAGAAGCGGACGACAAACTGGAGCCTCAAACTCGCATCTGCGATGGGCTCACCGCAGATGCGGCCACACACCTGAGTTCTCTATTCCGCATAAGCGGAACTCCTTCCCAGGCCCAATGTCATAGAAGGAACAAACACTTCGAAAATGCAGCTCCACGCCTGCACTCCAGAAATGCGCAGATGTGACACACCAAAAACAGACCTGCCTTCATGACCAAAAATGATCTGAAACTTGTATGAAATCCATCTGAGCCACTCGAGAACCCGTCCGAATATACCAACAAGTACTATAACATAATTCAGACCTACTTGAGGCCTCAAATCACATCCAACAACGTTGAAACTACGAATCGCATCACGGATCGAACTTAAGAATTTTCTAATCTTCCAACTTTAAAAACTCGTGCTGAAACATATCAAATAAACCCGGAATGATGTCAAATCAACCCAAATGACATAATGGAGCAAATCCAATGCTCAGAATCATAATCCGAGCCCGATATTAACTAAGTCAACTCCGGGTTAAACCTCTCAACCTTCCGAAACCTCAACTTTCTAGTTTTCGTCAAAATGCTTCAAAATATCATACGGACCTCCAAACCCAAATCTGGACGCATACCTAAGTCTCAAATCACCATACCAAGGTATTAAAATCATCAAAACGTCATTTCAGAGTCGTCTACACAAAAACTAAACTCCGGTAAAATGTTACCGCTTAAGCTTCTAAAACAAGAATCCTTCTTCCAAATTGACCCTGAATCATTCGAAAACCGAATTCGACCACGCACGCCAGCCATAACACATAATACGAAGCTGCTCGAGACCTTAAGCTGCCGAAAGGAATGAATTCTCAAAATGATCGATCGGGTAGTTACATTCTCCCCCTCTTATACAAACGTTCTTCCTTGAATGTGCCAAGAACCATTCCGAAGTCATCAAATCACTGAACGTGCTCATCATACATACACCCACGGGTGGTCTCACGTCACCCCATCCACCTAGGCCTGACAACACCACCTCAACTAAAAATTATCCCTTCCACCTACACTAGTAAACCATAGAACCAAATTCCTCACCGTCTGATCATTTCCAAAAGACCCGATTCCCACATCGACACACGATGTCAACCTCAACCAGTAACAACTTATGCCTACACCCACAAGGTACAACCACACGACGCGACACATTACACATATACCCATAACAACCTCTCTTATCACAATAGTTGTCCATAATCAAACCCAATACCATCAATTAACCCATATTGGCTAGAAATTTGTTCCAAACCTCAACAACACTGACAATGATGCAAGAAACATGAAGATGCCATGAATATTCTCTCAAATCAACAACTCACACCCAACACCACTTGGGTAGACATCACGCAAGCTAAAACCCAATAAACACAATGCGAATATGACTAAATATACAAGGAAACACATAGCCTGAATACCCCGCTGATACACATCTATCAGTAGCATACTACGAATCAATTCCACAAGGGAGAATCAAAGTATATAAACAATCACGAGGATCTCATCCTAATACAACTCCACCGCAGCCCGCAACCCGGTTCAAACATAGCAAACCATATGAAAATGCGAGGATTCCACCCTCAACTCCGAATCACAAGTAGTATACACATCATACCAACTAAAACCTTCCACTAATTCAATTTCACCAAAGAAATCACAACATATACTGAACTCCCACATCGGTAGAGCATCTAAATCACATGTCGTAACCAACCACCCAGAAATCACATCAAAACCTACCGTAATGGGTAACAGAAAGTCACTCCCAGTATCATAGCTCTCAGTAATGCATACAATGAAATGATAGACACGAGTTACCATTATAGAATCTCCCAATAGGGGTAAATACATAAGCAAAGTACAAAAGCATGAAACTCACCCACATGTGAAGCAAAATGGGAGGAATCACCCCGATAAGCAGAATTGAAACAAAATACGAATGATGTTCCTCTATAACAACGGAAACCATACCTGTACGACATCATCTGATGCAATGGCCTTAGCCCTTCCATATAAAGTACATCAACAGACTGGGCCTCCCCCTCTGAGGTGCACTTTACTCGCCTGACCTGCGCCATAAGCTGGTGGTGCAAGGATATCATCAACTGGAGCAGAACTCATAGCCTGAATACCCCGTTGATACACATCTGTCTGGAGTCTGGGACAATCTCTCCCCATGTGGTTGGTATCTCAACACTCAAAGCAACCGCTACGCTGATGTGGCTGTGTAAGATGCCCAGTACGGGTACCCTAAAATCTATGTGTACCTGAAACACCATGCGAAGCCTGAAGTGCAAACTGAACTAGATGTCCTACAAAACCCCTACCATGTCGTACCCTGCCTCCAAAATAGGGACTAATAGATCTCTCTGGTCCATGAGGTCTCTTGGCTCCCTGACCTCTCCCTCTAGATCCCACATGCCCTTTAATCTGCTAGCGATCTTAACCACCTGCTGGAACAAACATCCTTTTCTAAATCCCGAGCCATGCTGAATCAGATACCATGACTGAGCTCCGCAGTGAACATGCAGACCCGCTCTCTAACTGTAGAAATCAAAGCTTGTGCATGTCTCGACGAATCAATGAATCTAACGGCATACTCTGACACTGATGCATCCCGAAGGGTCTGAGGGGCATGCACCATGCATCCCGAAGGGTCTGATAGGAAAACTTTCTCAAGAACATCTCTGAAAACTGAGTCCAAGAAAGTGAAGCTATATCAGCCGGGCTACCCAACTCGTACGCTCTCCACCACTGGTATGCCTCTCCCTTAAGATAGAACGTAGTGAAAGCAACCCCACTTGCCTCCACAATACCCATAGGGCAAAGAATACAGTAGCACTTTTTTAGGAACCCATGTGCATCCTCTAAAGCCAAACCAGTTAAAGTAGAAAGGTGATACCTCTCGAACCTGGCCAGTCTAAGCTTTTCTTCCTTAGATGTTGTTGCCTTAACCACGGGCTAGACGGGAACAACAAGTTGTGTCGGCATGACACATAGGATCTGACCAACGAGGACTCGCTGCTCCAGAGTATGGGCGGCGGGAGTCTAAGCTCCTCCACCGGTCTATGAAGTAGCTGGTGCAACCGGAATCAACCCTACCTGAGCCAATGTACCAAACATGCTCAGGAACTATGCTAAACTCTCCTGATGTCCCGGGCTAGCAACATGCGCCTCCGGTACTTGTGCCCCAACCGGAGCTACTGGAGGCTCCACAACTGGTGCTCTGATAGGTGTTCTAGTTGTGGCACGTGCCCGTCCTCTACCTCGCCCCTAGAAACACCGGCTTTGGGGGTAGCATCATTAGTAACTGCAGCTCGTGTCCCCACCATTTTTGAAAGAATAGAATGACAAAGCCTCAAACTCCGAGATCAATAAACTCTCACGATAGGAATGAAAGAAGTGCAACTGTCCTAATAGTTCTGTAGCCTCTCAAAGATAAGTATAGATGTTTCCGTACCAATCTGAAAGACTTTACTACACTCGCTTATGAGTCGTAGCACCTATGGACCTAGAGCTATTATACCACTTACACTTACGAAATTAATGGCTAGCAATGAACCAACGGAACTATTAAGCAGAAACAAGATATTCTAAATGAAACCAACAATTCCAACATGAAATAATATCCCAAAACCTGTAGTACAAGTCATAAGCTCTATTGAGTTTGCTAGAAAATTCCTAAGTACAACTGTTCCGAAATAGAAATAAATAGTACAAGATAAAATTACAGAAGATGACTCCGAGGCTTGCGAACGCCATAACAGGTTTACCTTGAGTCTCCATGGCCATTCCCGATTAGCTAGATAATGATTAACACCCATCCGGGGTACCTGGATCTGCACAAAAATGTCCAAAAGGCATAGCATGAATACACAAAAACGGTACCCAGTAAGTATAAAGACTAATCTCGGTGGAATAGTAACAAAGGACAATCAGGACACCTACTGGACTAAACAACCTGAACAAGTATAAATGTGAAATAGCAGGGGACAATAACAACATAGAGCTAATCATGGCAAAAATAACAAAACAATGCTTATAATAAACTAGGGGCAACAATTAGCAAATGGGAACAAACAAGTAATAATAGTGTAGAGTAAACTAAACACAATTTAAGTCTAGTGAAACCAAATAAAAGAAATCAAATAACAACTCAATAAGAACAACCGCATCTACACCAGATTTATTTAAGACATTCCACGAGGTACCAAACCTCATAATCACATTTCACGGGTCGCAATTCATTAACCCTAATTACTTGGCATCCCGTGCTCACATTAAAATTCATAACCGCATGGACGACTCACATGCCAAAATATTGACAATATCTATTACCAGCATGGACCATTCACGTGCCAACAATAACAATAACTCATGAATGCATGGATAACTCACGTGCCAACATGATAACTCTCACATAGAAGGCAAGTACACGGGAGTACATATAAATGGTGAATAACATAAGAATTCATCCTTTTAAAGAGATGGGTGATTTATTTACGTGTATGCATGTGCAAGTATTCTGCCACAATCCAAGTCAACAAGCAAGAGTAGAGACAATGAATGGCACATAAGCAACAGTCACCACAAAATGTACATGCTATAACTCACACAAGATAGGCACATCACTACACAAATATCAATAATAACATTGCCCCCATGCCATCACAAGTCATCACAAATCGTTCCCCGACATAGCCCACCTAGTCTCGCCACGTGCGCAATAATAAAGTAAATAGCCGCCTTGTCTTGCCGCACGCGCATAATAATATTCCCACCTTGTCTCTCCACATGTGCAAACCCACATATATATCCCGCCTTGTCACGCTGCATGTGCAAATATCAAGAATAGCAATAGCACAGACAACTCACGTGCGAACACCCCGACAATCTCTCAACAATATCATGTGTGCCAAAAAATATAACAACACAATAAAATGACTTTCACAATATGCGCCCATATGCCACAACATTTCCTTAAAAACACTTTCAATACCATAACCACGCATAGCCCTTGGCTTAACAACAATGAGTACATCATCAACAACAACAACAACAACAACCCTAGAATACAACAAATAAATCAACACAAGAACTTCAGAACACAAAGAAACAGAAGAACGAGCTCACAAAGAAAGACACGACAGGGAATAATGGTCTCAACTAGAGTAGCCCAACAAGGGAGAGATAATGTGTAACAATGATCCCACAAAATTACAAATTAGAAGATAAGGGAGATAGCATGAATCAATGATTCCAAATAAGGATAAGTCAACAATGAAAAGGGATAACAAAACTTCATTTAAGGTAGAGCAATTACGGAAGCGATAACAACAAATTCAATTAAGGATACGCAATTACGGAAAAGATAATAATAACTTCAATTAAGGATAAGAAATTTTGAAAAAGAGAATAATAACTTTTGAAAAAGAGAATAATAACTTCGATTAAGGATAAACGATTTCGGAAAAGATAGCATGGCAAGAAAAGAGGCAACAACTTCAGTTAAGGCACATAAGAGTTTAATTGGCAATAAGGGTAGAACATGAATCAATTAATTCCAAATAAGACACGTAAGGATGAATTTAGTAAATGGAGGATTTACCATGCTAATACAACTTCACATCTATAAATATAAGAACCAGAGATCCCTAAACGGTCAAATTTTCACAAATAAGCCCGAGCACGTACTCGTCACCACACGTACACGGCTTCACATGACACAATTAGCACAAATAACTCATATCCTAAGGGGTAGTTTCCCCACACAAAGTAAGACAAGATACTTACCTCAAAGAAATAAGACCGATACTCTAAAATGACCCTCTCATGTGAAACAATCTCCGGAAGGCTCAAATCTAGCCAAAATAACCTAACATCATAAATAGAAATCATAGGAAATAATTCTGGATAATAAAGCTTCGATCTTTAATTAACACTATATAGTCAACCCCGGGCCCGCACCTCGGAACCTGCTAAAATTCATAAAATCCGAACACCTATTCTTATACGAGTCCACCATACAAAAAATGTCAGATTTCGATATCGAATCGCCCTTCAAATCCTCTTTTTACATTTTGAAAGATGTTTACAAAATTTCCCATTTTCTTCCGTTCAATTCACTAATTAAATCATAGAAACAAGGATAAAATAAAATCCGGGTAATGATCACTTACCCAAACAACCACGTGAAGAACCCCTCAAAATCTCCCAAATCCAAAGTCTACAACTCAAAATATGGTAAAAATGGCAAACTCTCGAATATAATCTTTTTGCCCAGCAGTTTCCGCATTTGCGGACAATTACTTCACACCTGCGATCATGCTTTTGCTAGCACAATCTTGCATATGCAGCCCTCAATTAGCAGCCCATCTTCGCGCCTGCAAGCTACCCACCGCACCTGCGATGTTGTAGAAGCGCCAAATATTCCGCAGAAGCGCACGACAAACTGGAGCCTCAAACTCGCATCTGCGATGGGCTCACCGCAGATGCGGCCACACACATGCGTTCTCTATTCCACAGAAGCGGAACTCCTTCCCAGGCCCAATGTCATAGAAGGAACAAACACTTCGAAAAAGCAGCTCCACCCCTGCACTCCAGAAATGCGCAGATGTGACACACCAGAAACAGACCTGCTTTCATGACAAAAAATGATCCAAAACTCGTATAAAATCCATCTGAGCCACTCGGGATCCCGTCCGAATATACCAACAAGTACTATAACATAATTCAGACCTACTTGAGGCCTCAAATCACATCAAACAAGTCGAAACTACGAATCGCATCACGGATCGAACTTAAGAATTTCTAATCTTCCAACTTTAAAAACTCATGCGGAAACATATCAAATAAACCCGGAATGATGTCAAATCAACCCAAATGACATAACGGAGCAAATCCAATGCTTAAAATCATAATCCGAGCCCGATATTAACTCAGTCAACTCCGGGTTAAACCTCTCAACCTTTCGAAACCTCAACTTTCTAGTTTTCGTCAAAATGCTTCAAAATATCGTACGGACCTCCAAACCCAAATCTGGACGCATACCTAAGTCTCAAATCACCATACCAAGGTATTAAAATCATCAAAACGTCATTTCAGAGTCGTCTACACAAAAACTAAACTCCGGCAAAATGTTACCGCTTAAGCTTCTAAAAAAAGAATCCTTCTTCCAAATTGACCCTGAATCATCCGAAAACCGAACTCGACCACGCACGCCAGCCATAACACATAATACGAAGCTGCTCGAGACCTTAAGCTGTCGAAAGGAATGCTAATTCTCAAAATGATCGGTCGGGTAGTTACATTCTCCCACTCTTAAACAAACGTTCTTCCTTGAATGTGCCAAGAACCGTTTCGAAGTCATCAAATCACTGAACGTGCTCATCATACATACACCCACGGGTGATCTCACGTCACCCCATCCAGATAGGCCTGACAACACCACCTCAACTGAAAATTATCCCTTCCACCTACACTGGTAAACCATAGAACCAAATTCCTCACCGTCTGATCATTTCCAAAAGACCCGATTCCCACATCGACACACGATGTCAACCTCAACCAGCAACAACTTATGCCTACACCCACAAGGTACAACCACACGACACGACACATCACACATATGCCCATAACAACCTCTCTTATCACAATAATTGTCCATAATCAAACCCAATACCATCAATTAACCCATATTGGCTAGAACTTTGTTCCAAACCTCTACAACACCGACAATGATGCAAGAAACATGAAGATACCATGAATATTCTCTCAAATCAACAACTCACACCCAACACCACTTGGGTAGACATCACGCAAGCTAAAACCCAATAAACACAATGCGAATATGACTAAATATACAAGGAAACACATAGCCTGAATACCCCGCTGATACACATCTATCAGTAGCATACTACGAATCGATTCCACAAGGGAGAATCTAAGTATATGAACAATCACGAGGATCTCATCATAATACAACTCCACCGCGGCCCGCAACCCGGTTCAAACAAAGCAAACCATATGAAAATGCGAGGATTCCACCCTCAACTCCGAATCACAAGTAGTATATACATCATACCAACCAAAACCTTCCACTAATTCAATTTTGCCAAAGAAATCACAACATATACTGAACTCGCACATCGGTAGAGCATCTAAATCACATATCGTAACCAATCACCCAGAAATCACATCAAAACCTTCCGTAATATGTAACAGAAAGTCACTCCCAGTATCATAGCTCTCAGTAATGCATACAACGAAATGATAGACACGAGCTACCATTATAGAATCTCCCAATAGGGGTAAACACATAAGCAAAGTACAAAATCATGAAACTCACCCATATGTGAAGCAAAATAGGAGGAATCACTCCGATAAGCAGAACTGAAACAAAATACGAATGTTGTTCCTCTATAACAACGGAAACCATACCTGTACGACAACATCTGATGCAATGACCTTAGCCCTTCCATAGAAAGTACATCAACAGACTGGGCCTCCCCCTCTGAGGTGCACTTTACTCGCCTGACCTGCGCCCCAAGCTGGTCGTGCAAGGATATCATCAACTGGAGCAGAACTCATAGCCTGAATACCCAGTTGATACACATCTGTCTAGAGTCTGGGACAATCTCTCCCCGTGTGGCTGGTATTTTAATACTCAAAGCAACCTCTACACTAATGTGGCTGTGTAAGATGCCCAGTATGGGTACCCTACAATCTATGTGTACCTGAAACACCATGCGAAGCCTGAAGTGCAAACCGAACTAGATGTCCTACAAAACCTCTACCATGTCGTACCCTGCCTCCAAAATAGGGACTAATAGATCTCGCTGGTCCATGAGGTCTCTTGGCTCCCTGACCTCTCCCTCTAGATCCCACATGCCCTTTAATCTGCTAGCGATCTTAACCACCTGCTGGAACAAACATCTTTTTCTAAATCCCGAGCCATGCTGAATCAGATACCATGACTGAGCTCCGCAGTGAACATGCAGACCCGCTCTCTAACTATAGAAATCAAAGCTTGTGCATGTCTCGACGAATCAATGAATCTAACGGCATACTCTGACACTGATGCATCCCGAAGGGTCTGAGGGGCACGCACCATGCATCCCGAAGTGTCTGATGGGAAAACTTTCTCAAGAACATCTCTGAAAACTGAGTCCAAGAAAGTGAAGCTATATCAGCCGGGCTACCCAACTCGTATGCTCTCCACCACTGGTATGCCTCTCCCTTAAGATAGAACGTAGTGAAAGCAACCCCACTTGCCTCCACAATACCCATAGTGCAAAGAATACGGTAGCACTGTTTTAGGAACCCATGTGCATCCTCTAAAGCCAAACTAGTTAAAGTAGAAAGGTGATACCTCTCGAACCTGGCCAGTCTAAGCTTTTCTTCCTTAGATGTTGTTGCCTTAACCACGAGCTGGACTAGAACAACAAGTTATGTCGGCATGACACATAGGATCTGACCAACGAGGACTCGCTGCTCCAGAGTACAGGCGGCGGGAGTCTAAGCTCCTCCACCGGTCTATAAAGTAGCTGGTGCAACCGGAATCAACCCTACCTGAGCCAATGTACCAAACATGCTCAGGAACTATGCTAAACTCTCTTGATGTCCCGGGGTAGCAACATGCGCCTCCGGTACTTGTGCCCCAACCGGAGCTACTGGAGGCTCCACAACTGGTGCTCTGATAGGTGCTCTAGTTGTGGCACATGCCCATCCTCTACCCCGCCCCTAGAAACATCGGCTTTGGGGGTAGCATCATTAGTAATTGCAGCTAGTGTCCCCACCATCTGTGAAAGAATAGAATGACAAAGCCTCAAAATCCGATATCAATAAACTCTCACGATAGGAATGAAAGAAGTGAAACTGTCCTAATAGTTCTGTAGCCTCTCAAAAATAAGTATAGATGTCTCCGTACCGATCTGCAAGACTTTACTACACTCACTTATGAGTCGTAGCACCTATGGACCTAGAGCTATTATACCACTTACACTTGCGAAATTAATGGCTAGAAATGAACCAACAGAACTATTAAGCAGAAACCAGATATGCTAAATGAAACCAACAATTCCAACATGAAATAATATCCCAAAACATGTAGTACAAGTCATAAGCTCTATTGAGTTTGCTAGAAAATCCCTAAGTACAACTGTTCCGAAATAGAAATAAACAGTACAAGATAAAATTACAGAAGATGACTCCGAGGCTTGCGAACGCCATAACAGGTTTACCTTGAGTCTCCATAGCCATTCCCGATTAGCTAGATGATGATCAACACCTATCCGGGATACCTGGATCTGCACAAAAATGTGCAAAAAGCGAAGCATGAATACACCACAATGGTACCCAGTAAGTATAAAGACTAATCTCAGTGGAATAGTAACAAAGG
The DNA here is from genome assembly GCA_000715115.1 of Nicotiana otophora. Taxonomy (NCBI): domain Eukaryota; kingdom Viridiplantae; phylum Streptophyta; class Magnoliopsida; order Solanales; family Solanaceae; genus Nicotiana; species Nicotiana otophora. The sequence goes on along the minus strand of AWOL01S0105433.1, from coordinate 44,435 downwards.
ACAGTCAAGACACCTACTGGACTAAACAACCTGAACAAGTATAAATGTGAAATAGCAGGGGACAATAACAACATAGAGCTAAGCATGGTAACAATAACAAAACAATGCTTATAATAAACTAGGGGCAACAATTAGCAAATGGGAACAAACAAGTAATAATGGTGTAAAGTAAACTAAACACAATTTAAGTCTAGTAAAACCAAATAAAAGAAATCAAATAACAACTCAATAAGAACAACCGCATTTACACCAGATTTATTTAAGACATTCCACGAGGTACCAAACCTCATAATCACATTTCACGGGTCGCAATTCATTAACCCTAATTACTTGGCATCCCGTGCTCACACTACAATTCATAACCCCATGGACGACTCACATGCCAAAAGTTTGACAATATCTATTATCAGCATGGACCATTCACGTGCCAACAATAACTCATGAATGCACGGACAACTCACGTGCCAACATGATAACTCTCACATAGAAGGCAAGTACACGGGAGTACATATAAATGGTCAATAACATAAGAATTCATCCTTTTAAATAGATGGATGATTTATTTACGTGTATGTTTGTGCAAGTATTCTGCCACAATCCAATTCAACAAGCAAGAGTAGAGACAATGAATGGCACATAAGAAACGGTCACCACAAAATGTACATGCTATAACTCACACAAGGTAGGCACATCACTACACAAATATCAATAATAACAATGCCCCCATGCCATCACAAGTCATCACAAATCGTTCCCCAACATAGCCCACCTAGTCTCGCCACGTGCGCAATAATAAAGTAAATAGCCGCCTTGTCTTGCCGCACGCGCATAATAATATTCCCACCTTGTCTCTCCACATGCGCAAACCCACATATATATCCCGCCTTGTCACGCTGCATGTGCAAATATCAATAATATCAATAGCACAGACAACTCACGTGCGAACACCCCGACAATCTCTCAACAATATCACGTGTACCAAAAAATATAACAACACAATAAAATGACTTTCACAATATGCGCCCATATGCCACAACATTTCCTTAAAAACACTTTCAATACCACAACCACGCATAGCCCTTGGCTTAACAACAATGAGTACATCATCATCAACAACAACAACAACAACCCTAGAATACAACAAATAAATCAACACAAGAACTTCAGAACACAAAGAAACAGAAGAACAAGCTCATAAAGAAAGACACAACAGGGAATAATGGTCTCAACAAGAATAGCCCAACAAGGGAGAGATAATGCGTAACAATGATCCCATAAAATTACAAATTAGATGATAAGGGAGATAGTATGAATCAATGATTCCAAATAAGAATAAGTCAACAATGAAAAGGGAAAACAAAACTTCATTTACGATAGAGCAATTACGGAAGCGATAACAACAAATTCAATTAAGGATAAGCAATTACAGAAAAGATAATAATAACTTCAATTAAGGATAAGAAAGTTTGAAAAACAGAATAACAACTTCAATTAAGGATAAGCAACTACGAAAAAATATAGCATGGAAATAAAAGAGGCAACAATATCAGTTAAGGCACACAAGAGTTTTATTGGCAATAAGGGTAGAACATGAATCACTTAATTCCAAATAAGACACATAAGGATGAATTTAGTAAATGGAGGATCTAACATGCTAAACCAATTTCACAGCTAATGAACATAAGAACCTAAGAGCCGTAAACGGTCAAATTGCCGCATATAAGCCCGAGTATGTACCCGTCACCTCGCGTACACGGCCTTCACATGACACAATTAGCACAAATGGCTCAAATCATAATGGTTAACTTCCCTCGCACAAAGTTAGGTAAGATACTTACCTCAAAGAAGCTAGACCGATACTCTAAAATTACCCTCCCGTGTGAAACAACCTCTAGACGGCTCCAATCTAGCCAAAATAACTTAACATCATAAATCAAAATCATATAAACAATTCCGGATAATAAAGTTTTGATCTTTAATTAAAACTAAAAAGTCAACCCCAAACGTCAACCCGGGGCCCGTACCTCGGAACCCAATAAAATTCATAAAATCTGAATACCCATTCCGATACGAGTCCAACCATACCAAAATTATCAGATTCTGATATCGAATCGCCCTTAAAATCCTCATTTTACATATTGAAAGCTTTTTACAAAATTTCTCATTTTCTTCCATCCAATTCACTAATTAAATGATAAAAACAAGGAAGAAATTATGAAATAAACTCAAATCCGAGTAAAAATGACTTACCCAAACGACCACGTGAAGAACCCCTAAACAATTGCCCAAATTCGAAGTCTACAACTCCAAATATGGTAAAAATGGCTAACCCTCGAACATAACCTTTCTGCCCAGCAGTTTTCGCATTTGCGGACAATTACTTCGCACCTACGTTCATGCTTTTACGAGCACAATCTCGCATATGCGGCCCTCACTTAGCAGCCCATTATTCGCACCTACGAGCTACCCGTCGCACATGCGATGCCGCAAAAGCATCCAATATTCTGCAGGAGCGGACGACTAACTGGAGCCTCAAACTCGCATCTGCGATGACCTCACCGCAGATGCGGCCATGCAGCTGCGTTCTCTATTCCGCAGAAGCAGAACTCCTGCCCAGGCCCAATAACGAAGAAGCAACAAACACTTCGCAGAAGCTGCTTCGCACCTGCGCTCCAGAAATGTGCAGGTGCGACACACTAGAAACAAACCTGCCTTCATGACCGAAAGAGATCTGAAACTCGTATGAAACTCATCCGAGCCACTCGGGACCCCGTATGAATATACGAACAAGTCGAATAACATAATGCGGATCTGATCGAGAATTCAAATCACATCAAACAACTTCGAAATAACAAATCACACCACTGATCGAATTTATAATTTTCAAATCTTCCAACTTCCAAAACTCGTGCCGAAACATATCAAAACAACCTGGAATGATGTCAGATTTTGCATGCAAGTCCCAAATGACATAACAGAGCTAATACAACTCTCAGAATCGCTATTCAATCCTGATATCAACCAAGTCAATTCCCGGTCAAACCTCTCCATCTTCCAAAACTTCAACTTTCCAGTTTTTGCCAAATGCTTCAAAATATCCTACGGAACTCCAAACCCAAATCCAAACGTACGCCTAAGTCCAAAATCACTATAAAAAGCTATTATAATCACTAAAATTGCTTTTCGGAGTCGTCTACACAAAAGTCAAACTCCGGTAAACTCTTAATGTTTAAGCTTCTAAAACAAGAATGCTCCTTACAAATTAATCCTGAATCATCCAAAAACCGAACTCGACCACACACGCCAGCCATAACACATAATATGAAGCTTCTCGAGACTTTAAGCCGCCGAACGGAATGCTAATTCTCAAAATGACCGGTCGGGTCGTTATATTAGTTTAATAAGAAAATTTAAATTAGTGTTCTTTCAATAATATGTGTAAGACATGAAAGAGGACTAAAATAAGAAAGACAATAAATAAATTCAGAGGAAACACGAGATTGAGAAATGAGAAAGAAAGATGGATACAACTGAAATACAGAGATAATTTATTTAATAAATTTGAACGAGAGTTAGGCTAATTAGCCATTATTTATATTAGGTGGGCTATTTTGATGGCTGTTTTCAGCTACCACACACTCCCAAGTGAGTATCTACATATTATGCTAGGTCAGAGATGAGGGAGTTTTAATATGAGCGACAATATAGTTCCGGGGGAGTTTGGGGACACCGAATAGTTTAAGTAGTAAATTGACAAAACTATGATAGGTTAAGGGAGTTTAGGGTATTACCTCTTTAAATAAAGGAAAAAAAGTCTATAATTTCCACTAGCCTCTACTGTTAATGATCTTAACATATTTGACCATATACTGTGGCAACTGACCTACTCCAATTTTTTCATCTTAGCTGCCAAGTCACACGACAAAACAATCCCAAATCGGATTGTTTCTTCCACCTCACCATCCTCTTTCCCTATCATTTCTTCTTCCACCCCCACTCAAAGCCTCAAACACTTCCAAGACTCCAACCCCTATTATAACCAAACATCCCAAATCAGATTCAGGTGACTTCATATTTCCCAAAATAACAACAACTATTGCTAAACCCATTTAAATTTAGTCACCCATATAAATCTATTTTTCTCCATTAACATACCACCATTGCTGACACAATAAGATTCATCAAAAGAATCATAATTCATGGTCTTCATTAAGTCAACAATGGTGTTCTAAAAATTTAACCACCAACTCTCCAAAACGCAATAGCTATTTTTCTGTTTAAGCTCAATAAGTGATTTTCACTCACTTATAAACTTCAAAACACCACAAATTCCTAAATCACAAAGTTCAATTTTCATAACCAACTTCAGGAAACCTACTAGTTCTGATGTGTCATTCAATGGTGGTAACAATTTCGAAACCTACTACGATGTGTTCTTTGGGTGTCGGAAAATTGAATTTGATAGTTGGATTTGTTGATTATATATGGAGAAACTCGGCTGCATGTTGTCGCTTGTAGCTTTAAATCAGGAATCAAACATTGATTTCGTGAATTTGAATGAAGAACGAACTTGTACTCCATTTTTGGGTCGTGGAAATTTGAAGATGGAGAAAGAACCATGAATTTTAAATTTCTTGATTATTTCCTACTGAAATCGAGTGAAAAATAAAATATTGGATCTTAAAACAGGGAGAATATCATTGATATTCATTGATTCAAAAAATAATAAGAAATCACCATTGAAGGGTTGTAAGAACATTAAATGGGTATTCTAATTTGCTGAAGTTTGAGAAATTATTAGCTTGCATTTGTTGGGAATATTGATTTTTAGAATTTGCGATTACGATTTGATCCAGTTTGGTGAAAGGCCTAGTTCGGATCGACAATTTTGAACTCAAAGAAAAATGCATCATTTCTTATGTGCGTCTGGGGGGTGGGGGGTAGTAAATAATTGAATAAACAAAACATTGTAAAAAAATTGGCACGGATGCTTATATGACAGTTTAATCTGGTGCCATGTGGACAACCTTGTCACGACCCGGAATCCCAAGTTCGGAGTCATGATGGCGCCTAACATCCACTTTCTAGGCAAGCCGACGTGAGGTAGTCAAATAGCCAAATTTTAACTGCTTATACAAATGTCAATAAATAATTAGGGGTAGGAATTCTATCTACTACAACACCATCATAAGTCATGTAATTATATCTACTCCCAAAGATCCGCAGTCATGAGTACATGAGCAACTAGAAGTTCTACAAGTAGAGTCTGAAATAAATACAACTGTTTCGAAGGAAATGAATAGTAAAAGAGGGTAGGAAGGGGACTTCAGGGTCTGTCGATGCCAGCAGATCTACCTCAAGTCTCTGTATGCAATGATTCAAGCTGACACACCGCATGTACCGTTGGGACCAATACCAGAATCTGCACAAGAAGTGCAGAAGTATAGTATGAGTACAACCGACCCAATGTACTCCGTAAGTGTCGAGCCTAACCTCGACGAGGTAGTGAAGAGGTTATGACAGGGCACCTACGTAAATAAGCATGTGCAAGTATATATACGAAGCAGTAACAAACACAGAGATTAACAATATACAAACTAGGAGGGGACATGCTTAAGGGGAATGATACAACAACTAAAGCAGGAGTAACATCACGTAACAACCAATTAAATCATCAATAATGAAGACAGATGAACCGATGATATAAAAATGGAACGACATCACCCTTCGTGCTTATACTCTCATCCTTACCATGTAATAATGACCTAAGTAACAGGAAATGACACGACATCACCCTTTGGGCTTTTACTCTCTTCCTTACCACAATATAATGAATAAATGATATAAATGACACAATATCAAATAATGCTGATACTTCCGGAGCATAGACACATGGAACACCGGATGGACTGTTGGTAAACGAGGTGGCAATGCGATCCTATAGGCCACCTCACCCACTCTCTCAAGAATCTCAAAGGGTCCGATATATACCTAGGGTTCAACTTGCCTTCTTTCCAACCAGAGAAATACCCTCTCTCCAACCATAAGTGCAACATCATGAACTCTACGGTCGGGATAACTCTTCTATCTAGGCTAAGTTGTGCGAAGTCGATCCTGAATAATCTTGACCTTATCCAATGCATCCCGTACCACATCTGTACCCAAAAACCGAGCCTCCCCCAGCTCAAACTCTCCAACTGGTGAACGTTACTGCCTCCTGTATAATGCCTCATAGGGAGCCATATGAATGCTCGACCGGTAGTTGTTGTTGTAGGCAAACTCCGCAAGCGGTAAGAACTGATCCCAAGAACCCCCGAAATCCATAACGCAAGCACGAAGCATATCCTTCAATATCTTAATAGTTCTCTCGGACTGTCCGTCTGTCTGTGGATAAAATATTGTAGTCAACTCAACTCGCGTGCCTAACTCATGATGTACGACCCTTCAGAAGTGTGAGGTGAAGTGCGTACCTTGATTAGAAATGATAGACACATGAACACCGTGAAGACGGATGACCTTGTGGATGTAGATCTTAGTTGACCGCTCTGAAGAATAGGTAAGTGCCATTGGAATGAAGTATGCCGACTTGGTAAACCTGTCCACAATGACCCATCTCGCGTCAAACTTTTTCTGAGTCCATGGAAGTCCACCAACAAAATCCCTAGTGATACGCTCCCACTTTCACCCAGAAATCTCAAGCCTCTGAAGCAAACCACCAAGCCTCTGATGCTCGTACTTTACTTGTTGACAATTTAGACACCAAGCTACATATGAAACTATATCCTTATTCATCCTCCTCGACCAATAATACTGTCGCAAGCCCCGATACATTTTGGCAGGTCCTGGATGAATATAATACCGGGAACTATGAGCCTCCTCAAGAATTAACTCACAAATCCCATCCATATTGGGCACACAAATACGACCCTGCACCGATAAAACTCCATCATCTCCAACAGTAACCTACTTGATACCTGGACGCGTCCAAGTTCACACCTTAATTCAAGGTTATGAAACAGTTGATTGCAATAATAATACCCAATAAGGAGTAAAGGTCAAATTCCACAGGGAGCTATACGTGGGATTTAGGAGTACAAATTACAGTGTATGAGTATGAACTATCTTATATTACACTTCCACAAATTGACGGTTATTCTATGTCTATTCCAAGTTAAGATCGCAAGACTAAGTAATGAAACTAAGAAATTATTTTTTTTGTTGTTTTTCAAATACTGTGAAAGGCTTAAGGCTATGACCTTCACCTAGGTGTTTTCCTAATGGGTTGTAAACTTTAAGGCTTGTTTTATTGGTCGGGATATTTTATAGCCATCAAAACTTGAGTACCCACTCAATACCTCTCGATCAGAGAGTGACTTTGCCCAAATTGGCTTTCTCAAGTCCAAATGGGTGTTGAACAAAATGGTTGATACAAAGCTCAAGTCGGGTTTTACTATCTCTAGATTCAGCTCTTTAATTGGGACTATCAATCTCTTGATTCACCCCAATTTCTTGCTAACCAATTTTTCCTAGACTAAGTCTCTCTTTCTTAAGTAGATACCAAGCAAAATAGGCATGAACTAATATTTGCAACCATTATTTCTACAGTTGAAAGCACGAACAAGGCTAAATAATAAGTACTCAACCACAAATAAGCAATAAATCAAACACCCATTAAGTTTACACTTTATGATTGGGTCACAACCTTAATAAAAATCTAGCTACTCATGCTTAAGACGTAAGAAATAGAAGAAGAAATGATAACTAAACCCATATTGATAATTAAAATAAAGAAATTTATGTTTAAAAATCTCAAAATCGTAAAAACTACTAAAGAGAGAAAAGAAAAATGGCTATTGTAGCTGTTGATGTAACAAAAAATAACCTAAAAAGGTGAAACTCTTCTATTTATACAGAACTGGAATTTTCGGACAAAAATGTCCTTTCAGATATTCTGCGGCCGCACAATTCCTTGTCCGTTCCGCACTTTGCTTCAACCTGACAGGATTGGAATCTTGCGTGCGCACAATTCTGAATCGCGGTCGTATCTATCTATTTCTTTGGTCCGCACATTTCTGAATGCGGCCATACATAACTTTTTTGCGGACCACACAAATGCAACTGCGACCGCGTAGCTGATCTTCTGCGGCCGCACAATAATTGTGTGGTCCGCACTTCCGTTGAACTTGATATGTAGGTTCTCTAAACTTTTGATCTTGCCTAGCTTAAGTGGCTGCACATTGCATGTGCGCACCGCACTTCTCACAGATCTCTGATAAGTTCTTCTGCACAATCTACGGTCGCAAATTATGTTTTGCGGTCCGCACATTAAGCTTCTATGTCTGTTTTTGTCCTTGAGTTCGAATCACTCTTTCTTGAGTTGGATTTCATCTTGGAGGCTCATTTTCCAATATTCCTTCAATTAAGCATATGTCATCAGTTTTTGAGAACACAATTAAACTCTTTTTGACTAAAACGAAAGCTAAACGACACTAATAAGTAGTCAAAATCCCTAATTATCAAGTACCCCCAAACTTAAGCTTTTGCTTGTCCTCATGAAAATAAAGTAATTCCCACCTCCACAAGTTAAGAGCTATTCCAGCTAATCATGCATCAATCACACATCAGACCAAATATTACCCACAACACTTACGAATTAACAACAAGGCAATGAGTTGAGCCGCAAATTGTTCTGAGGTGACACTTGAGCATCAAGAATTGACTTTATTCATAAAGGAAGCTCGCTCTTTCATGTAGATCATTGTGGATACCAAACTCCTCCTCTTATACTCTCTATTAGCATATCCCACTAAAGAATGTAGCACTCAATTCAAAGATTTGTGAAAGGTTCGCTCATCTCTTTTGAAAGAATGTCACAAGTACGACTCTAAGTACCATATGCTTGCCCCTCATTTATATCATCACTAATGTAAGTTCACTCGGCTTAAACTCATGTAGGAAATTTCGGAATGCAATGAAGGCTTTTGCATTAAGGTTGGATATGTTGTAATAGAATAGGTTCATCTTTCCTTAAACACTCCACTTCCTCTTATCGGCTCATGTTTTGCCAACTTATCGAGGTATTTTCTTTTCCTTAGGGGAACTAGAGATACTGAACATAACTCTTTCTTGGTCATGATATTCATTTCTCCTTCTTTTTTTTCTCCATGCTTTTCATCATTGCTATTCTTTGAAATCCCTTAAACTCTTCCACTTATTCACTTTCTTTTTGCACTTTTCTTTTTGTTCTTCTTTCTTTTTCTTGACTTTCCTTGTCTTCATTTCTTTTCTATTTTTGTGCCTTAGTAAATTTTTCAAACTCCTCATCTCTCCCCCAAACTTACATAATTTAGCCAATTATTTCACAAGAGTGTTTAGGAAAGCTCGGGTGCCAAGATAGGGACACGATATAACGGGTCAAGGCTTGTAACATGGTGATCCAATGAGAAAGGTTTTAGGTTCAAATGGGTTGACTAATTATAACAACATTGGTGGGCTATGGAAAATTTCAAGCGGCTCGAAGAGAGCCGACAATCACTTCTCAAGCCAAGCAAAACTTAATATTTCGCCCCGAAACACATTCTAGGTAAGTTCTAGACCATTCGCACGGGTACTTGGACTTGCAACAAAAATATCTCACCTCTCACACAGCTGGATTCTTAAAGAGGATAGAGTAGAGGGCCCACAACGACCATATTCAAGATTGAAAATTATTATGGTTCGACTAAACCACTCGGTGGTTGCTTAAGTCAACACAAGAGTCAGAAGGTCACTAACTATAGTTGTGTTTTTCCAAAAACTTATTTTTAATCATAAGCACATAGTTAAGTGTGTTGGTACCAAGTGAAGCATGTTTGATTCTTCGAGCCTGACTCAATTAGGTCTTTTTATTCCTTATTACTATTATTCTTACCTAAACATAAAAAATGGACTCAATCCCTTAAGAAGGTTGTCACGCCATCCATTGTTGGGATGAGTTACCCGGTTCACACAAAAATTACCTTTGGAAAGAACCGTGGCATTAAAAGAACCAAAGGGTTATTGTCCACTCAAACATAAAAATAAGCTACTAGATTAAAAATAAGCTATTAGATTAAACAAGAAGCTACTGAATTAAACATTGACTAATAAGAAAATAAAATAAATAAGCTACAAAGCAAGCTACTGCAAGCATAATGAATATACATAATGAGGGAAGAAAAGAGAAAATACATACAGCAATAGAGAGAGAAAGAGGAGAATCTATACATGATAAAAAGAAAAAGGTAAAAGTTATCAGTTATTACAAATCAAATGCCAAATAATCCAAATATCAAATAACCTCCACCCCAATGCTTAACAAAATAAGAATAAAGAAGGGTAAGAGTGAAGAGGACTCCCTATGTGGTTGTGTCCATAGCAGCGTCACGTCCCTGAGTCTTTTCTAACTGCATCTCATCATCCTCGGCTCTAGGAGTAACTTAGCGGGTAAACATATGGCGCACCACCTCAGTAGTGTCGGTAACCGGGTCTAGCTTCTCAGACTGGCTAGCTAGAGCCACTGGTGCTGATGGTGTTGATGGATCTACTAGTGTTGCTGGATCTGTCTCCATCAGCATATCAAATGGAAGGTCCCCAGTGGCTGCTATCTTAGTGACCTCTCTCCTCATGGTGTCTAATTATTTCTTGGATGCCTGGGATTTCTTCATCTTCTTTACCTTCTTCCCAATCTCCTCAATCACTGCTCCATGTACTACTAAAGTGTTCATGATGGTCTGCTGATTCTACAAAATCTTCTTCAATATATCCTCCACTGTTGGAGGAATCTGAGGTGTCGGGGTAGATGACTATGGTACAGTAGCACTGGATAAGTCAGATAGCTTTGCAGTAGTTGTCTACATCCAGTTGTTGAGGCTCGCTAGTGTCTAGGAGACTCACAGTACAAATAGTGGATGAGTGGGCATAGGCACCGGCCTTAAAGTCGAGGTGGAGGGAACTGATGCTGAAGGCTCAGAAGAAGGAGGTGGAGGCATGGCAACTGCACTGGTAGAAGGCACTGCTGAATTAGAAGGCATGTCTATTGACTCAGCAGCTACCATCGAAGGCTCATCAGATTGGCCTATGGTAGTAGTCGGCTGACCCTTTTTCTTTGGGTTTCCACCACCCATTAAAGAATACCATGAGAAGGGCTTTTTCACCTGCACCATGGTATGAAAATCCGTGGGCTCCACCCTCGCATCCGTAAGATACTCAGTGATAGTGTTGGGATACGGGTGGGAGGTATCACCTTGCCTGGCGACCAAAGGCATGTTGGCCGACATCATAACACCCACATTGATTGGGTACCCAGCCATGATAGAGGCAACTGACACTGCTTGAGCAATTGGAAAATTTATTTCATTCTGGCACGGGTCTAGTCGGTTGCATACGAATGTCTAGCATCCCTTTTCCTCGAAGTTTAGGGTGTTCCTGTGAATAGAACCCCTATTGTGGTCCATGGTGGTGGTGGTCCCAGAGCTGCCAGAATCTCAGCTAGAAATAGGCGAGATGCATCACCCATATCCATCTTTTCCAAATATTGCACTGGCTCAACATCCTCAAACCCTCAAGTAGGTGTTCAGGGTGTTCTGACCAAGTACTCTTTGGCATCTATCATACTCTAGTGAACCATGCCACCCCTTCCGCTCCTGGAACTGCCTTGACAGCTCCGAGTTGTATTTATCAATGTCTTTCAATAAGAACTGATGCTCAGGAGTGAGCGATCTCGACGGCCACCACTCTCTGAAACTAGAGAAGGCTGTAAGACTGACGAACCCGCTTTCCAAAATTTCTTTCTTCTTCGACCTCTCTAGGCCGGCTACTCGGGTATCACCACCTCAGCCATCATCTGGGAGATCATCAACATCCACTGTGGTAGCAGGTGCATTAGGGGCATGTAAGGATGAAGGTTCTTAAGCTTGACTGTTACCTTTCGAACCCTCAGAAGTTCTCTTAAAAGAGGTAGGCTCTTTTATAAGTTGGTATCTGTCCTGAGGCAGATGTGGAAGTCATTGCACAATAGGCTTATCTTGCACTGAGTCGTCCTCCAATGCTTCCCTAGGCGGCGCATATGAACTTGATTCGAAGGGTTCCAGCTATCTACTAAGGCCTACTGTGACATTCTTACTGATTACTCTTTAGAGGGCGAGGGGTAAAGTACTTTTGCCTCTACCTCTGGAAGGTTCACCCCTCCCATTTGATATATCACGACGACCATGGGATTTAACCATTTTCTGCAACAAACAATAGTAGGAGTTAGTTCTAATTGAAGTGCAGATAATTAGAAGTTCACAAAACAAAACAGGTTGCAGGGTATGGAAGTGCGGTCTAGTTGTGCGGACCGCACAATTTTAAAGTGTGGCCGGAGAATGTGCACCTGAAAATGGTAACTCTCTGAAGATAGAGAATGCCCTGATCTGTGGCCGCACACACGTTTTTGCGACAACGATTGAATTTATGTGGACAGCACAATTTCAAGTGCAGTCCGCACTATCCTGCTTCACCAAAGCCCTAATATATACTTCTGTGGACTGCACAATTCCATGTGCGGCTGCACATTTCAAAACTTAATCGGGCAGAGTTCTTAGGGTTTCGATTTATTGCACAAATTAGACATTGTAATAGCACTTAAACATGAAAAACCAAATACTCATTCCCCAAATAGCAACTAGGAGTTTACCCAACACAATTCACACCCCACATAGATATGAAATTGACAAATGGTCTAAAGTAACTAACAAATTATAAACTAAACTAAGAAAATTGATGAATCCTAGAAATTCTTTAAACATACCAGTGATGATATGTTGTTAAGGAGTGATCACAGATGCTCAATTAAGTGGCAGATGATTGAATCAGTTGTGCACAAGATTTTAGCTTTTGTTTTAATTCCTCAGAGATTGGAAAGTTTCAACAGTAGCATTAGGGATAATATTTATACCAACCGGTTTTGGCTAAGGGTTCAAGAGGCGAGGCGGCCGCAGAATACTTTCTGCGGTACGCACTGTGTTACTTGTTGTTCAAGTTACCTTCGTTGATCTGCGGTTCGTATAATTTACTGTGCAATCACAGATGTTGATGCGGTCCGTAGGTTTCCTTGTGCATCCGCACTTTGGCCATTTCTCTGACAAACAAACTTTAGAGAGTTTGCATTTTCACATCTCAAATTGTGCGGCCGTAGTTGACTTCTGCTATAGCATTCAAAATTGTGCGGTCCACACTTTTTCCATACTTAGCCAATTATTCTGAGTACAATTCCTGTAACACGCTTCAAAACTAGCTAGCACAAAATAAGACATATCTAAATAAAAAGAAACATGGGTTGCCTCCCAAGAAGCGCCTGATTTAACGCTGCGGAACGATGCAGATTACCATCATTTGAAATGAATTAACACCACGACGTAGCCATCACCAACCTTTCCCAGATAATACTTCACCCGGTGATCATTTACTCTAAACACTTCATGATTTTTACTCTTCAAGTCCAAAGCACCAAAGGGTGTCACACCCACAACCTCAAATGGGCCATTCCATTTAGACTTTAACTTTCCTGGAAACATCCGTAACCGCAAATTGAACAACAGCACAAGATCACCCTCTTTCATTCTTCAAGTCCAAATGCACTTGTCATGAACATATTTCATCTTCTCTTTGTATAAGGACGAACTTGTGTATGGATGATACCGGAACTTATCTAACTCATTCAAATGTGCCACCCTTAAGTTGACGGCGACATCCCACTCAAGATTCAATTTCTTTAAAGCCCGCATGACTTTGTGCTCAAGTTACACCAGAAGATGACAAGCTTTTCCGAACACAAACTGGTTTGGAGAAATTCCGTGGGTGTTTTGTAAGCCATCCTATAAGCCCATACATCATCATCAAGTTTGTTGTACCAATCCGTCCAGTTTGCATTCACTATTTTGGACAAAATACTCTTTATCTCATGGTTGGAGGCTTCCATTTGACTGCTTGCTTATGGATGATAGGTAGTTGTGACTTTATGAGTGACACCATACTTGGTGAGTAAGGTGTCGAAAGCTTTGTTGCAAAAATGCGATCCCCCATCACTAATGATAGCCCTTTGAGTACCAAATCTTGTGAAAATAGTTTTCTTCAAAAATGCCACCACACTTCTCGCTTCATTGTTGGGTAGAGCAACGACCTTAACCCATTTGTATACATAATCAACCACGACCAAGATGTAGGTCCTTCCACAAGAACTCACAAAGGGACCCATGAAGTCAATACACCACACATCGAAACTATCAATCTCCAAAAGGGTGGTGAGGGGAATTTCATTTTTCTTAGATATTTCACTGACCCTTTGACATTCATCACAACGCTTGACTAGGTCACTTGCATCCTTGTAAACGGTGGGCTAATAGAAACGACAATTTAGCACTTTGACTATCGTTCTTGCTCCACCATGGTGACCACCATATGTCGAAGAATGACAGGCCCCAAGAATTTCAACTTATTCCTCCTGCAAAACACATCTTCTAATCACTCCATGCATACAAATTAGGAAAAGGTACGATTCATCTCAATAATAGTCTTGATAATCCCGTTTGAGCTTCTTCCTTTGGTTTGAAGAGAACTATTTGGGATGATACCACTTACAAGGAAATTTGCTAGATCCACAAACCATGGCACCTCTTTCATTGAAATAGCCAAGAGTTCCTCATCGGGGAAGGAGTCATTGATTTCAAGGCCATCATGTGGCCTCCCCTCCTTCTCCAAATGAGATATATGGTCAGGCACTTGGTTTTCACTTCCCTTGCGATCTTGGATGTCAATATCAAACTCTTGCAATAAAAGCACTCATCTCATCAACCGGGCTTTGGAATCTTTCTTGCTCACACGATAGTGAAGTTCCGCATAATCCGTGTGGACAATGACTTTTGCACCCATCAAGTATGGGCGGAACTTCTCCATAGAAAAGACAATGGAAATGAGCTCTTTCTCCGTGAAGGTGTAGTTGACTTGAGCACTATTCATGGTCTTACTAGCATAGTAGACCGGATGCAAAATCTTGTTGATGTGTTGCCCCCAAAACAGCCCCTACCTCTATATCACTTGCGCCGCACATTAGCTCAAAAGGAACACGCCAATTTGGAGCGGTAATAATTGGAGTAGTAGACAACTTAAACTTTAAAAATTCAAAGGCTTTCATTCAATCGTCATTGAAGTGTAACTTAGCATCTTTCTGCAAAAGCTTGCACAACAGGTTCTCCACTCTAGAGAAATTCTTGATGGAACGCCGGTAAAATCCCGCGTGACCTAAGAAATTCCGCACTCCTTTCACTGAAGTTGGAGGTGGAAGTTTATAAATCACCTTAATATTTGCCTTATCGAGTTCAATGCCATTCTTTGAGATCTTGTGGCCAATAACAATGCCTTCCTCGACCATGAAATGACATTTATCCCAATTGAGCATCAAGTTTGTTTCTTCACAACTTGCCAACAGTTTATCCAAATTTGTGAGACAATCATCCAAAGAAGTTCCGACCACCGAGAAGTCATCCATGAAGACTTCAAGGTAATCCTCCACCATGTCCGTGAAGATCGCCATCATACACCTTTGAAAAGTCTCTGGTGCATTGCACAACCCAAATGGTATCCACTTGAAGGCAAAAGTACCATAAAGACATGTAAAGGTAGTCTTCCCTTGATCCTCCAGAGAAATAAGAATTTGGTTGTAGCCGGAATACCCGTCAAGAAAACAATAGAAAGCACGGGCGACCAATCTATCAAGCATTTGATCTAGGAAGGGAAGTGGAAAACGGTCCTTCCTTGTGACTTTGTTGAGCTATCGATAGTCCATACACACTCTCCACCCGGTCACTGTTCTTGTAGGAATTAACTCATTCTTATCATTGGTGACCACGATCATTACTCCTTTATTTGGGATACATTAAACCGGAGAAGTCCACAAACTATCAAAAATAGGATAGACAACCCCGGCATCCAACCACTTGACCATCTCTTTTTGACAACTTCTTGCATGGCTTCGTTGAGTCTCCTTTTATGTTGAATAGATGGTTTGGAACCTTCCTTCAAGTTAACCTTGTGCACGCAAAATGCGGGCTTATCCCTCGAATATCCGCTAATATCTATCCAATAGCCTTCTTCCTCTTTTGTAGCACCGCCAATATAGAGTCTACATGCACGTTAGTCAAACAAGAGGAAAGAATAACTAGTAAAGTAGAAGAATGGCCAAGAAATACATACCAAAGATGTGGAGGCAATGGCTTCAACTCTAAGATAGGAGGCTCCTCGATCGATGGCTTTGTTGGAGGAGTTGTCCCATTTTAAAGATCCAAGGACAATTTGCGGGGCTCATAAGTGTACGAACCCATTCCTTGCATTGAGTTCACCCATTCCATGAAGCCATCCATTTCTTCATCATCAAAGTTGATCAAGACGGACTAAAATGTATCATCAACATTCATCACAACACTTGTTTCATCCACAATCAGGACGCTCACCAAGTCTACGAAAGAACATACCTCTTTGCTATTGGGTTGCCGCATGGACTTACACACATGGAAAACCACATTTTGCATCACCAACCCGGAAGGTAAGTTCTCTGTATTCAACATCAACTAGAGCCATCCCCGTAGAAAGGAAAGGTCTACTAAGAATAATCGGCACCTCACAATCAAGAATGACAAAATCCACCAGAAGAATGAATTTATAAACACGAACCAATATATCTTCAATCACTCCCAATGGTCTCTTCATGGTACCATCAGCCATTGTAATCTCATATATGTGGGTCTTGGTTGACCAATTCCCGAAGTCTTAAAAATCGAACAGGGCATCAAATTGATACTTGCCCCAAGATCTCAAAGAGCTTTTGCAAACGCGTCACTCCCAAAGGTACAAGGAATCGTGAAAGCGCCGGGATCCTCCAACTTGGGAGCCATTGAATGCACAATTTCACTCACTTGATGAGTCATTTTTATCGTTTCAAAATTCATCGATAGCTTCTTTCTCACTAAATCCTTCATAAACTTTGCATAACCGGGCATTTGTTCCAAGGCTTCAACCAATGGCACATTGATATATAGTCTCTTCATCATGTTAGTGAACTTTTTGAATTGATCCTCGCCATTTTTCTTGGCAAGCCTTTGAGGATATGGAGGAGGAGACCCAAGCATTGGTGCCTTAGCCTTTTGCACTACCGATTTCGGCATGTCAACAATGTGATCCCTAGATGGGTTCAATTCTTGTTGAGATTCCTCCACATTGTCATCAATATCAATCCTCCCATCCTCATTTTCTTTAACCACATTGTCTAAGATCTCATCTTCTTGAACAACTTGCTCATCATCCATAAGCTTTTGTTTATTCGAGGTGGGTGCATCCCCACCTTTTTCACTCCTTGTAGTAACGACCATGGCACGTCCTGTGTTGTTTCCACCATTTGGGTTTACCATCGTGCCACTTGGTAGTACCCCCTTAGGACGAGTATTTAGGGCTTGAGAGATTTTCCCCATTTGGACTTCCAAGTTTCGGATAGATGTATTGTGAGAGGCAAGTTGGGCATCGGAGTCGGCATTGTTCTCCATCATTTTCTTAAACATGTTTTCAATTCGTCCCATCTCATTGTTGGATGAAATTGGACCATGGGAAGAATAAGGAGGCTGGTTGCTCGGTTGTTGATACATCGGGGGCCTTTGAAAACCTGATCCCCCCCCTCGATTGCCTTGATTATTATTCCTGCCCCCTTCGTTGTTTCCTCCCTAATATCCTTGATTATTGCTACTTCAATTTCCTAGGTTATTACCACCACTCCAATTTCCTTGATTATTGTTTCTATTCTAATTCCCTTGAGTGTTGCCACAATTCCAATTACCTTAGTTGTTAGAATTCTAATTCCCTTGATTACCTTGAGGTCGCCATTATTGTTGATTCGAGCCTTGAGAGTTTTTCTTTGCCGTTGAAAGTTGTTCACATTTTGCACTTCCTCCTCTTGATCAAACCCACTATGTTCTTGCACATAATTCTCCACTCGGTTTTGCACTTGTGGAAGTTGAGCTTTGGCTAATTGATTCATTGTGGTGGTCAACTCGGCAATGGCTTGCCCATGGTCATGCAATTCTTTATGTAGGTGAATCACGTTCAGATCACCTTGAGGAACATTTGCTCTACTTTGCCATGCCAAAAAAGTATCCGCCATTTCATCTAAAATATCACAAGCTTCCGCATATGGTGTTGTCATGAAATTTCCACCGGCATCTTGATTAACCATGCGCTGATTGGTAGTATTGATCCCCCGATAGAAAGTTTGTTTAATAATAGCCTCTGTCATGTTATTATTTGGACACTCTTTGACCATAGTTCAGTACCTCTCCCATATTTCATGCAATGGCTCATTGGACTCTTGTTTGAATGCTAGAATCTTGTCTCTAAGAGTAGCCACATGCCGGGAGAAAAGAACTTGGAAATAAATTTCTCCGCCAATTCATCTCATGTATGGTTGGAGTGATTTGGCAATCTTTCTAGCTAATCCAAGGCTTTACCCCGTAGAGAGAAAGGAAATAACCTCAACCTTAAAACATCCAGGGAGACGTTTGTCTGTTTACTCCCCTAACAAGTGTGCACAAACCCCTTCAAGTGTTAGTATGCATTTTGACTTGAAGACCCGGTGAAGAATCCTCGCTGCTCTAACAATGTGAGCATTACATTTGTGATTTGAAAGTTTGCCTCCCTAATGCGGAGTGGGACAATGACACTTGCATACCCTTCATTCGGCAACACCCGGTGTGGAGCCGCTCTTGGTATTGGTGGAGGTGGAACTGGGACGTTGTCTTGAGGTGCCCTACCTCTTCTATTTGCTTGAGGTTCAAGTGGAACCTCTTCAACTTGGTCATCTTCAACGTCCACATCCACCAAAGGTATGTTTCTGAGTTGATCATTGTTGTTTGCCATTATGGTACCTACAATTGATTCATACAAATCAATAACCAAAAAGGAAAAGAAGACAATTCACACACAAAACCAAATAAATAGCTAAATCCATTTTTAGCTCCCCGGCGACGGCGCCAAAAATTGGTCTCGTCTATATTTACACCTCAATTCAAGGTTATGAAACGTTCAATTGCAATAGTAATACCCAACAAGAAGTCGGGGTCGAATTCCACAGGGATCTATACGTGGGTTTTATGAGTATAAATTGCAATGTATGAGTATAAAAAATATTAAATTACACTTCCACAAATTGATGCTTGTTCTATGTCTATTCCAAGTTAAGATTGCAATATTAAGTAATGAAACTAGGAAATTGTTTTTGTTGTTATTTTTAAAATAATGTAAAAGACCTAGGGCTATGACCTTCACCGAGGTGTTTGTCTAATGGGTTATAAACTTTATATCTTGTTTTATTGGTCGGAGTCTATTATAGCTACCAACACTTGAGTACCCACTCAATACCTCTCAGTCAGAGAGTGACTTTGCCCAAATTGGCTTTTTCAAGTTCAAATGGGTGTTGAAAAAAACGGTTGATACAAAGCTGAAGTCGGGTTTTACTATCTCTAGATTCAACCGTTTAATTCGGACTATCAATCTCTTGATTCACCCCAATTTCTTGTTAGCCAAATATTCCTAGACTAAGTCTCTCTTTCTCAAGTAGAGACCAAGTCAAATAGGCATGAACTAATATTTGCAACCATTAATTCTACAACTGAAAGCACGAACAAGGCTAAATAATAAATACCCAACCATAAACAAGCAATAAATCAAACACCCATTAAGTTTACACTCTAGGATTGGGTCAAAATCTAGCTACACATGCTAAAGATGGAAGAAATAGAAAAAGAAATGATAACTAAACCCATATTGACAATTAAAATAAAGAAATCTATGTTTTAAAATCTCAAAATGGCAAAAACTACTAAAGAGAGAAACGAAAAATGGCTATTGTAGCTGTTGATGTCAAAAACTTAATATAAAAAAGTGAAACTCTTATATTTATACAGAGCTGGAATATTTGAACAAAAATGCCCTTCCGGAGGTTCTGCGACTGCACAATTCCATGTGCGGTCAGAACTTTGCTTCAACCTGACAGGATTGGAATCTTGCTGCCCGCACATTTCTGAGTGCGGTCGCAAATGACTCTTTTGCGGACCGCACAAATGCAACTGCGGCCGCGTAGCTGATCTCCTGCGGCCGCACAATAATTGTGCGGTTCGCACTTCCATTGAACCTGATATGTAGGTTCTCTGAACTTTTGCTCTTGCCTAGCTTCTGCGGCTGCACATTTCATCTGTGGACCGCACTTCTCACAGATCTCTGATAAGTTCTTCTGCACAATCTGTGGCCGCAGATGATGTTCTGCGGTCCGCACTTTAAGCTTTTGTGTCTTTTTTTGTACTTGAGTTCAGATCACTCCATCTTGTGTTGGATTTCATCTTGGAGGCTCATTTTCTAATATTGCTGCAATTAATCATATGTCATCAGTTTCGGGAACACAGTTAAATGCTTTTGGACTAGAACGAAAGCTAAAAGGCACTAATAAGTATTCAAAATCCCTACTTATCAATACCACCGTGATGCACTGTGTGCTTAAGGACAATCAAATAGGGATCATCATACTGACGCTCTCTGATGCACTCATACAAGGAAGATCGATAGACTGTGTAAGCTAGAACACGATAGGGCTCCGAAACATCTAACAACATGAACTGATTGGCCAAAGCCTCAACATCTAATGCAAGCTGCTTTTCACTAACTAGAATATATGCAAGGCTACTCATACTCACAGTCTTTTTACTCAAGGCATCGGCTACCACATTGGCCTTCCCATAATGATACAAAATGGTGATATCATAGTCTTTTAAACAAATACTGTAGACCCCGATGATTCGTGAATATCTCGCACGACACACCGTAAAGATAGTTCCTCCAAATCTTCAGTGCTTGAATAATGGCTGCGAACTCTAAGTCATGAACTGGGTAATTCTTCTTATGAAACTTCAACTGTCGCGACACATATGCAATCACCCTTCCATCCTATATCAATATTTTACCGAGCCCAATACCACATATATCATAATACACCCTGTAAGATCCTAAACCGATGGGCAGAACCAACATTCGCACCGTTGTGAAAGCGGTCTTGATCTTCTGAAAGATCAACTCATACTCATTTGATCATCTGGTCAATGGGGCTACTATGGATAGAAACCCCTCCACTAACCGGTGATAATAACCCGCCACATCCAAGAAACTTTGAATCTCTATAGCTGGAGTAGGTCTAGGCCACTTCTGAACTGTCTGAATCTTCTTAGGATCCACCTTTATGCCCTCTGCCGATATGACGTGCCCCAAAAAGGTGACTGAGTCTAACCAGAACTCACAGTATGAAAATTTGGCATATAACTGGCTATCTCTCAGAGTCTGAAGTACGATACGAAGATGTTGCTCATGCTCCTCTCGACTGCGGGAGTAGATCAAAATATCATCAATGAATAAAATCACAAAAGAATCCAAATAGGGCTTGAACACCCAGTTCATCAAATCCATTATTGTTGTTGGCGCATTTGCCAACCCAAATGACATCACTAGCAACTCATAATGCACATACCGAGTCCAAAGAGCAATCTTAGGAACATTGGATGCCCTAATCTTCAACTGATGATATCCAAACCTCAAATCAACCTTGAAAAATACCTTAGCACCATGAAGCTGATCAAATAAGTCATCAGTCCTCAGCAACGAATACTTGTTCTTGATGGAATAGAAATGTGTTGAGTGCCCGGAGACAAATCAATACATAAGTCAATATTTCTATCGGGTGTCATCCTTGGTAGATCTGTAAGAAATACCTCTGGAAACTCATGAACAACTGGTACTAAATCCATGGAAGGAATCTCTGCACTAGAATCACAAATATAAGCCAAATAAGCTATACACCCCTTCTCGACCATACGCTGAGCCTTCATATAAGAGATAACCCTGCTGGTATAATGTCCAGGAGTCCCCCTCTACTCTAATAGAGGCGACCCCGGCATGGCTAAGGTTACCATCTTGGCATGACAATTCAATATATCATGATAAGATGACATCCAATCCATACCCAAGATAACATCAAAGTCTACCATATCAAGAAGTAAAAGATCTACACTAGTCTCAAGACTCCCAATAGTAATCGCACACGAGTGATAGACATGATCTACAATAATAGAATCTCCCACAAGCGTGGACACATACACATGAGCACTCAAAGAATGACGAGGCACAACTAGATATGAAGAAATATAGGATGACACGTAGGAATAAGTAGAGCCAGATCAAATAGAACTGAAGCATCTCTATGGCAAACATGAAAAATACCCGTGATAACGACGTCAGATGACTCGGCTTCAGGCCTAGCTGGGAAAGAATACAATCGGGGGCTGGGGCCTACCACTCTGAACTACATCTATGGGATGGACTCTAGCTGGCTATCCTCCACCTCTAATGGCCTAACCCTCACATATGGCTGCATAACCCCTACCCCTATCTGGCTGAGTGGCGGGTGGAGCAACCGGATCTAGAATCATGGCATGAGAACCTGATAAGTTGGTATTTTACCAACTTATCTTGTCTTTAAGCTTAGATGTTTGCTATATTTGATTGATAAAATCATGTGTTTAGTGTCGTTTACTTCTATTTTACAGGTTCCCTATGCTTTAGAAGTGATCATGAAGAAATCAAGTCAAAACAAGTCAAACAGACGTTGAAATAAAGAAATATAGAAAATGGCCCCAGATGTCACAATTGCAACATCAATATTCCAAATGCAAAGATAGCAGAAGTGGCAATTGCGATGGAGGAATCGCAAATGCGAAGTCAACCAAGTCAAGCGGTGTTCGCAAATGCGACATTAGGGTCACAAATGCGAAGTCAAACCAGATAGTCAACCTTGGCAAATGCGAAGTCTTCATCGTAAATGCTATAGTCAACAAGAATTCCATGGTTCACAAATGCGAAGATCGCGCTTTAGTTTTGGGTACGTTTGTAATTTCATATTTTTTGGCCCCAAACCCTTTAATACACGACCTTGTTCATTTGTAAAATATCTTTGGCATCCCTGGCATCTTTGAAGTATTTTGGAGCCTCTTGACTAGAGAACACAAGTTTTGGAGCTAGGTTCTTGCACACACACTTGGGTCTTGAAGATTTGAAGCTTCGAGTTGAGAATTGCTTACCCATTTATGTTCAGTTCTTCATTTCCTTGCTTTGTATTGTATATCTAAGTGTGTCGTATTTTTTTCAACACTTGAATCTTGTTTATGGGAATATTCGTATTTAAAGTGTGGATTAAATATCTTGTTGTGCTTATGTATTGAATGATTTTTAGCTATATTGAAGTGAGTTATTATTTCTTTAATTATTCTTGTTTAATGTTTCCAAAGGGATTAACTAACCCTAGAACTCCCCCATTTACTTCGAATTAATTTTGGAAAAGATAAGTTGGGGTTGGGAAATATTAATTAACAATAACTTAAGGCTTTAACCCTCACTTTATAGATTTTACCTAGCGATAGGATTGAACTACTTGTAGCCATATTCAGATGTGCTTAATCTCTTGATTGTTTTACGGATAATTCAATTAGGAAGTCTTGCTAGTATTTAGAAGAAGCTAATAAAGAATTATTACTCGAGGCTAATTAACATTAACTCAGTCATGTTTGTTAAATCATGAAATACATTTGATTGTTACTTGAGTGTAATTCCCAATGCATCCATGCTTGTAGCCATTGATCATTTTACTTGCTTTCTAGGTTAGTTTATATTTTCGCATTTAGACATAAATATTTTCTCAAAACCTTTCTAAGTGTTTGGCATTGCATAGTAAGTGATAATTCTCTTACACGCCTAATCGCCTACATATTATTCTCTATGGGATTCGACCCCGACTCATAATTGGATAAATTATATTGCATGCGACCGTGTCCATTTAGTTTTTAGTAGTGAATTTGGACGTCATCAAAATTGGCACCTTTGCCGGCGAATAATTTGGCGTATTTAGGTTGTTTGAGAAGTAAGCGTACGTGCTTTGGTACAAACTTGTGAATATTTGTGTAATTATTTTCTTATCTTTGTTTATTTATTGTTTATTTTCATACTTTGATGACCCCTGTCCTTATTGTGGAGGACCACACTCTTTGCAACACTATTTAAATTCTCCCGGGGGCGGATTATGCACA
Source organism: Nicotiana otophora (assembly GCA_000715115.1). Classification (NCBI taxonomy): domain Eukaryota; kingdom Viridiplantae; phylum Streptophyta; class Magnoliopsida; order Solanales; family Solanaceae; genus Nicotiana; species Nicotiana otophora. Next base: position 20,220 of record AWOL01S0105433.1, on the reverse strand, counting down.
TAATCTCAAACCCATGAGCGGAATATTTGTGATAAGTGTGGTCATCAAAATGGTCAGTGGGATCATTGTGCTTATTTATCCTTCCCTTCCTCGAACCCCCACTATGATGATTTTATTTTTTATGTTAACGGAAGAAAGTGAGCATGGTCAAAATGGAGAGTTCAAGCTCATGATAGAATGCCTACTTTAAGGAGGAACCAGAGAGAAAAATACCTTGGAGGAGCTTTTGGAAAATAGTCTCCAAAATGATTTTCTTCTTGAAAGGGTGCACTCACAAATGTGATTAATTCTTGAAGCTTTAGAGGTCCAAAACGCCTGAGAAGTGAATGATTGCAAAGAACCTTCCTTGTAGGTTGAAGCCGAAAACCCTTCCTTGGAACTTGATCAAAACCAAGAACTCTCAAACGCTCAAAATGAAAGGACGATGCTCATGTTGGAGGCCATACTTGAAAATGAGGAGAAGCACAACTTGGCACTCGAGGACTTGAAACAATTTTTGTCTGAAATTATGAGAATATCTATACCTTGAAAGATCAAATGAAAATATTGGTTGAGGCTCATTATGCCCACCAACTAGAGAGTGTGGAAAAGGTTCAAGAAAAGTCTAACTTCGAGGAAGAGAGTGAGCTTTATTTTGAGGAATCAAGAATTGAACATCCACCAACTGACTCCATGCTTGTTGGTGATGCCAAGAAAAATATAGAATTATAGTCAACCGGTGAAATTGAAAATATGGTTGAAGTTGACTCTAGTTCGGGGGAAGAAGAGGATGTCAAAATCTAGAAAAAGTTGCAAGTTGGGGCGCAATTATCTCATTCCAAGCGTTTTTCAACTTTGGACTTGCATGATGATATGGGAATTGAACCATGTAAATCCATGTGGGAGTGCAAGGAAGAAAGACAAGAGCCATACATCTTGCAATTTGAAAATTCAAGAACGCAAAATGACATTTCTCCAAAGAAAGACAATAAATGCAAAATGAAGAATTTGACGTTTGGCTTGATCATCTACTTACCACCCCCATCGCTCGTGGTCACAAACTTGATTCCAAGTTGGGTGCCCAATTCAAATCCTCCAAGTGGAGAGAAAAGTGGTAAAGTTGATCTGTGCCGTGCCACAATGTTAAATGCGGCGCTTGGTGGGAGGCAACCCATCATTTTCAAATTAGTTTTCATTTTTTCTGTCATTTGTAAAACTTTTATTTTTTTTCAGATTTTCTCTTTAAAATAGTTTATTTTATTATTTTTGATTAATCTATCAAGTTTAAGGAAGATTGGAAGTGTTTGGGACAAAAAGTAGGGAGATTGGGCAGTGAGAAAAATCAGGCCCAGGCCTCTGATTTCGCAATTGCGAAACATTGATCGCCATTGTGATCATCTCATTAGTTGCAAAACCAAAGAAAGGGTCGCATTTGTGACCTCTACTGAATTTTTGAATTTCGCAATTGCGAGGAAGGGGTCGTAATTGTGACATCAGAGATCTTAAACGTGTAACTTTGTTTCATTTTGAACAAAAGTCAAACAATTTGGGGCTCTCAAAAACTAAACGACCTTCATCTTCCTCACTCTCCCAACTCTCAAGTTCCACAATTTTCCCTCCTAATTGAAAGCATGAAGGTACTAAAGCTTGATTTTGTGCCCTTTATGCTTTATAACATGATTTCTTTTCTTCTTCTCTCCTTTATCTCCCACAATTGGGGTTCAAATGGGTTCTTCTCTTCTGTGCAAAATTGTTGAAGAATATTTTAAATCGTGTCGTAACTGATAGGTGATGTTGGTTGAGAGTGGGAGCTTCTTTCTCTGCTAAACAAAATGGGGAAGTCCGAGTACCCTTAGCTAGTTGGAATGTGAAATGAGTTTTGTGCCTTCAATGTGTTCGACGAGAGGCCCGAATGACATTCTTGGCTGAATCATTTCTTCAACTCGTGGTTGTTTGTGAAGTTTATTGCATGATTTTGTGTTTAAAAACTGATTAGGTTCTCTAAAAGTGTGCCTTTGTTAGGAATATTTGGAGATTGGGACTTTTCTATGTAAAAGTTTCTTACGCTTGCATATTTTCCCTAGTCAAATCCTTTTTGCGCCTTTAAAATTTTTCTTTCGCAACCATGTTACAAGCTTTAACCCTCTATTCTTTAGTGATCTATCTGTTGGCATCCTACCTCCCTAAGTACTTTGAAAGTGTAAACATAGGCTTAAAGCCTAAGTTTGGGGGTAAAGGTTAGAAAAGTTGTTACATGAAAGTTGCTTAAAAGGTGAAAGGTATATATATAGTGGAACCTTCCTTGATTTTTGAAAAACAAATAGTATTTTCAAAAAAAGAAGGAAAAATAAGGAATTGTGAATAAATGGAAGACTAGGTGATGAAATGAAAAATGAAGAAATGGTGGAAAAGTTCTTGAAGGAAGTGTACTTTGATTGTTGAAATATTATAGTGCTTAGGGAGGTTTACTCCAACCAAAATTGTGCTCTACCTTAACCAAAAGCCTAAACTACAACCCTTTAAGTCCTACTTGATTTTGAACCAAGTTTGTCTACATTAGTGGAGAAATGCATGAAGGGCAAGCTTGCGGTACTACTTGTGTGCATTTGAACATCTTTGTGAGAGAGAGTTAATGCTTTCCATCTGATATCTCATTTATGTTTAGAATTGTAATGTGGGATTATATTAAGTGTGAGGACACATGAGATGTGAGTTGTGAATTTAATTCCATTTTTAATTGGGAGGAATGAACAATGGAAGTTAATTGTGATAAAGAGGCAAATTCTGAAGCTTTAGTGCCATGACTGGATTGCTACTTTGATTAACATAGTGTTTGAGCATTTGAATTGTAATGAAATTCATCAGAAGTCTTTGGTGTTTCATATGCTTTGGATTAATTTTGGGTATCAATCGAAGTAATGTTTTTGTGCCTACAGTAGACCTTTTTTACTTGGCATAATATTGATGCACTATTGAGTTAAATACTTGGAAGGAGATTTTGTGCTTTTATTGCTTGAGGACAAGCGATAGTTCAAGTTTGGGGGTTTGATAAGTTGGTATTTTACAACCTAATCTTGTCTTTAAGCTTAGTTTTTTGCAATGTTTGATTGATACAATTGTGTGTTTAATGTCGTTTACTTCTATTTTACAGGTTCTCTATGATTTAGAAGTGATCATGAAGAAACCAAGTGAAAACGAGTCAAAAGCCGTTGAAAAGGAAAAATTCAAAAAATGGCCCCAGATGTCGCAATTGCAACATCAATGTGCCAAATGCGAAAATAGCATAAGTGGCAATTGCGATGGAGGAATTGCAAATGCAAAGTCAACTATGTCAAGCGATGTTCCAAATGCAAAATTAGGGTCGCAAATGCGAAGTGAAACCAGACAGTCAATCTTCGCAAATGCGAAGTCTTCATAGCAAATGCGATAGTCAACAGGAAAGTCATGGTTTGCAAATGCAAAAATAGCTTCACAAATGCGAAGATCGCGCTTCAGTTCTGGGTACTTCTATAACTTCACATTATTTGGCCACAAACCCTTTAATACACGACCTAGTTCATTTATAAAATATCTTTGGCATCTTTGGCAGAGCTTTGAAATATTTTGGAGACTCTTGACTAGAGATCACACGTTTTGGAGTTAGGGTTCTTGCACACACACTTGGGTCTTGAAGATTTGAAGCTTTTGGTTAAGAATTGCTTACCCATTTATATTCATTTCTTCATTTTCTTACATTGTATTGTATATCTAAGTGTTGTATTGTATATCTAAGTGTGTAGTATTTTTTACAACACTTAAATATTGTTTACGGGAATATTGATATTTACAATGTGGATTAAATATCTTGTTATGCTTATGTATTGAACTTTTTTTATCTATATTGAAGTGAGTTATTGTTTCTTTAATTATTGTTGTTCTTTAATGCTTCCAAAGGGATAAGCTAACCCTAGTACTTGCCCATTTTCTTCGAATTAATTTTCGGAAAGATAATTTGGGATTGAAAAAGATTAATTAACATGAGCTTGAGAATTTAATCCTCACTTTATAGATTCTACCTAGGGATAGGATTGAACTACTTGTAGCCATATTCGGGTATGCTTAATCTCTTAATTATTTTAGGGATAATTCAATTAGGAAGAATGTTTAGTCTTCAGAAGAAGCAAATATAGAATTATTACCCAAGGCTAATTAACATAAACTCGCTCATATTTGTAAAATTATAAAATACTTTGGATCGTTACTTGAATGTAATTCCCAATGCATCCATGCTTGTAGCCAATGATCATTTTACTTGCTTTTTAGGTTAGTTTACATTTCACATTTAGACATAAATGTTCTCTCATAACCTTTCTAAGTGTTTGAAATTGCATAATAAGTGATAATTCTCTTACAAGCCTAATCGCCTACATATTATTCTCTGTGGGTTTCGACCCCGACTCATAGTTGGGTAAATTATATTGCATGCGACAGTCTCCATTTACTTTTTAGTAGTTGAATTAGATGTCATCAAAACCCTGTTGATGCACATTGCCCTGTGACCTGGGACAGAATCTAGCAATCTTCCTCGGATCCCCACAAGTATAACAAGCCCTCAACTGTTGTGACTGCTGACCCTGAAACTATCCCTGTCGACTTGGGTAACCACTCTGATAACTCTGGATCGGAGGTAGACTAATAGAGTTGGTGGAGCACAGTAGGCTAGCTGCATAGGATGCGATACATAAGGACCATGGCTCCCTGAAGCACTATGAGATACCTTAAGCGTTGTCTGAAACGGCCTCGGAGGATGGTCTCCACCAAATGTACCCCTGCCTCCAGATGAGGCACCGCTAAAACCACCAAAATGATGAGGCCTCTTATCAAACACTTGCCCCCTCTCCTGAGCACGAACCATCTCGGTCCATCTAGCATATGAAACAAGGCGGAACTAGTCATATGAAACACTACAAAATTGACCCCATTAGTCTCAACTATACCCATGTTCCGCAGCACCTCATGGCAGTAGTCTAGATAATTATAACTACCTGACTATCGTTTTAAGAATTTGCACTTCGCTCGGTATTTTGAAGGTATAAGTAGCTCCGTATGATATATTATGACCTGTGTGTATCGTCATTTTTGGTTTTCAGGTGTTTCGGAATTAGTTCGGAAGAATACATTCATGTTTGAAGCTTTAAGTTGGAAGAGTTGAGTAAGTTGACTTTTTAGTATTCAACCTCGGATCGGAGTTTTGGTGATTCAGTTAGGTCCAGACGGTGATTTTGGACTTGAGCATATGCTCGGAATTTCATTTGTATATTTCTAGAAGATTTTCGGCACTAATCAGCGAAAGTTAGAAATTGAAGGTTTTGAATGTTCATAGGTTTGGTCGGGAGTTGACTTTTATTATATCGAGTTCGGATTATGGTTCCGAAACTTTCAGTAGCTTCGTTATGTCATTTGGGACTTCTGGAGGGCGATTTGTCTATTTGGGGATGATCGGAGTTGATTTGGAGGTTCATTGGTAGGCCCTATAAGGTTGTGTATTCTACACCGGGTCAGATTTGTCGACACGGTACTGCTATTGTTGAGGGGTCTGCTATTCGATTAGAATTGATCGTACTCGTATCTGATACGTTCTATGTGTTACTCTTCTATGCTACGAGGAGGTTATGAATTGTTGGTTATATCCACACATGGCGCGGGTCTATTTAGGGTATTGTAGCAGAATTTGAGCGAAATGGTTATTGGGGTGTGGGATGGTTGATTGTTCCTTGGTTATGTTCTTACCGAGCCGTGGTATATTGTGTTATTTGCTTCTTCGTGGTTTTGGTTATGCACTTTGTGTACTTAACGTCAGATTGCGTGTGGTTGTTAATTTTGAGCATTGTGGTTTCAAGTATTTCATATGGACCAGTGTTTGGATGGGGTTATGCGCTACAACGAAGTTAAGTTGGGATATGATCCTTTGTGTTAGATTCGTGTGTTTTGGTTCTACGGTGTGTGATGGGTTCTTCATATTGTATTGTGGTGGTACTTGTTGAGCTTGCGGGTCGGTTCTTTCATTTAAGCTATTTTTGCATTTTTGGGTGCATTTGGATTGATGTCTATTGGTGCACGAATTGCACAGTTTGTGGCTTAAGGTTGTATTGGTGTGGCATGTTAGTAGGGCAACTATATTTGATAAGATAAGGTCTTCGGCACTAGAATGGGTGCTATCGAATTTGATTGCGGTATATTTGGTAGGATAATGTCGCTGATCGGCTTAGAAATTGGCTATAACTCTTTTTGAAGGAGAGGGATCTCCATGACTTGTTGATCTGATGAGCGGTTATGAATTTCTATGTGTTTCTTTCATCATTGGCAGTGTCCGAAGGTTTTGGAACTAGGTTTTATTTGGTATGAGGTTTATTACCGGTATTGGGTTTGTTTTGAGCGGTTATTGTGGCCGGAAATTATCGCTACAAGTATGCGAGTTGTGTGGTATGTTATGTGATTATATCTTGGGTTATGGTTAAGGCTTAATACAACTTGTTTATATTTATATAGTGTGCAGGTGCGAGATTCGGGTATTGTAAGGAATTCTGGATGTTGGAAATTAGGTTCTAAGTTTTACGGACTAAGGTTAAAGTAATGATCTCCAATTATGTTGTGTTGTCAGGCCTATATGGAATAGGGTGATGTGGGATCACCCCGAGTATGTGCATGGTAAGGTTACACAGCATTTTGATGGCATTGGAACGACTCTTGGTACGTTCGAGGACGAACGTATGTTTAAGTGGAGGAAAATGTAACGACTCGATCGGTCATTTTAAGCATTTGTACTTTGCTCGATATTGTGAGGGCAAGAGTGGCGCGTATGATGTATTATCACCTGTGTGTATCTTTGTTTTTGGTTTTCAAGTGTTCCAGAATTAGTTCAGAAGAATGAATTTTCTGTTGGAGTTTAAAGTTGGAAGAGTTGACCAAGTTTGACTTTTTAGTATTCGACCTTGGATCAGAGTTTTGGTGATTCCGTTAGGTCCGAACGGTGATTTTAAACTTGAGTGTATGCCCGCAATTGCATTTATATATTTCTACAAGGTTTCAGCACTAATCGACGAAAGTTGAAAATTTGAAGGTTTTGAATGTTCATAGGTTTGACCGAGAGTTGACTTTTATGATATCAGGTTTGGATTGTTTTTGTCGGAAATTTCAGTAGCTTCATTATGTCATTTTGGACTTGTACTCAAAATTTGAGATCAATTCGAGATGTTTAGGCTTGTTCGCCGTTAGTTTTGAATTTTTAAAGTTCATTAACTTCACTAAGTCGATTTGAGGTACGATTTGTGATTTAGATATTGTTAAGGCAGATTTGAAATATCGAGTAGGTCTGTGTTATGATTTGGAATGTGCCTACAAAAATTCGATGTAGTTCGGAGTTGGTTTGATAGCATGTGAATGCTTGGTTGCAATTCTAGAAGTTCTTGTGTTCTCCGTTCAAATTTCATGCATGTTTATGTCTGATTCATGGTTTCGGGTGTTGTTTTGGTGATTTGATCGCCCGAGAAAGTTCGCATGATATTTCTAGACTTGTGTGGATGTTTGGCATGGAGCCTTGAGCGCTTGGGTGAGTTTCAGGGTGGTTTCGGACCATTTTAGGCCATTTTTAGTTGCTAGTTTTTTTGCAAGAAGTGTGTGCATCGCGATCACGAACATTTGGTCACGTTCGCTAAGAGCAAACTGCAGTTTGGGGCCTTGTGAATCGTGATCGCGGAAGGCTTTTCGCGATCGCATAGAAGCAAATCATGTTGTCACTGACCCGACTTTGAAAGGTTATATCTTGCAATCTATAAGAAATTTTAAAATGATCTAAAAATAAAAGTTTTAGCCCTTGGTGTCTAAGTTTTAGAAAATCAAACTATTTGTCATTTGGAGTTTTGTACAAATAGTCACAACCATTATACTAGAGGATGTCTGTTAGAGTTGGGCAGCCTGTTCAGCGCATTCACGAATGCTTTCACACGATCGCGAAGGGCAATTTTGAGCTGAGAAAAAGTTGTGCTTCGCGATCGCGAAGGGTAAATTCCTGGGCAGAAGATATATTTCGAGGGCTTCGGCCATTTTAATATATTTTGAGCTATAGAGCTCGGATTGAAGTGATTTTTAGGCGATTTTCGGCATATAGATTGAGGTAAGTGTCAACTCGGTTTTTGGTTAAATTGCATGAATATATTTTTGTTTTTATCATTAAATTGGTGTTTTGGGTTGAAAATGATGGAAATATTTTAGACTTTAAATTAAATTCAGGATTTGGAGGTCGAATTATGATCGAAATTTAATACATTTGGTATGGTTGGACTCATGTTAACTTTTTGGTTGACTTCGGAGTTGTAATTATAAATTTGACCTTTATTATTTGGAATTATTTACTTAGGCGTTAATGGATGTAATTGAGTTATTTTCGGCTGGTTATGAGTCGTTCGAAGGTTAATACGCGCATAATGGAATTTCTGGAGCATTATTTTGCTTGCTTTGTATTGGATTCGGCTTATTCGAGGTAAGTAACACTTTTAAACTTGGAGCTAAGGGTATGAACCCCTGAATATACGTGTTATATGATTGGTGTGGAGGTGACGCACATGCTAGGTGACGGGCGTGTGGGCATGCACCGTAGAAATTGTGACTCAATTGATTCAGTTGAACTATGTAGTCAAATGACTTGTTATTTTTCCATGTATTCGCTATGTGTTAGAGAAACTAAGTTGTAACTCATATTGGAAATCATGCTTAGGTATATGTTGGTATTATTGGGACCCTCTGAGTTCATATCTGTTGTTGGGCTATACGTTTAAATTATAATTACATACCCAATCATGTTCATTCATTTTATATCATATAGCAGTGTCTGTTGCTATTCATTGACACATTATATCATCATTTTTGGGCTGATTTTCATGATATATTTTAGCCCGTGAGACTGAAGAGATTGATGACCGAGGGAGGCCAAGGGCCTGATAATGAGGATATTTATGGGATAGGGTTGCACACCGTAACATGTTTTATTGATTCATGCCATGATTGGATTATTATAGCGCTTAGGCTGGATCTGCCCCTCCGGAGTCTGCACACTCACAGTGAGCGCATGTACTTACTTAGTGCGAGTGCTGAGTGCCGAGTGATTGAGAGGATTAAGTGATTATGAGGATTGAGTGACTGTGAGGAATAAGTGATTGTAAGGACTGAGTCGTGCTGAGTAAGATTTATACTCAAAGAGCATGCATATGATTTTGTCACTATGATGCATTACATTGGCATGCACATTGACATGTAGACATAGAGATGTCCTTTACTCTTTCCATCTGATAATGAAATTTCTTATTGTGAAAGAAAGGTTTTGGGAAAAATGATAGTTTTCAAATTCACTCATATTTTTGGTGATTTCGGTGAAAGATTTGGGTTTTACTATTATACTTGAAAAAGTCATACTTATTTTCCAAAAATAGTGAATGAGCAAATTATCATATTTTGAGTTATTACTTGCATTGTTTTATTTATTTTGTTCTAAGTCTTTGCTTGACTGTCGGTGTTGGATTTTAGCCTTGATCCAAGCTTGTCACTACTTTCAACCTAAGGTTAGGCTTGTTGCTTATTGAGTACATGAGGTCGGTTATACTCATACTGCACTTCTGCACCTTGCGTGCATATTTTGGATGTTGATGCTGCTGTGTATGGCGGGATCTGGCATTGAAGATGTACATGCGATCCGTTCATAGGTGCCTTTTGTTCTTGGTAGCTTTAAAATTATTAATATGTTCATGTATATTTCAAACAGGTGAGGTATTTAATTCTTATCAGCTTTGTAAATTCTAGATCTTAGAAGCTCATGATTTGTTCTACCAGTCCTTGGGGAATGTATTAGAGTCATATATATTATCTTTAGTTTCTCAGTTAAATCCCTTTTGAATCGGATTGTTATTATTTGGCTTACCTAGCGGGTGAAGTTAGGTGCCATCACGACTAGTTGGATTTTGGGTCATGACAATAATCCCGTAGGTCCTCAGAAGATGCATCACTGAAATATACTAGAAAAATCTTGGTAAACCTGTCCCACCTCAACAAAGCCTCGAAGACATAGCGGGCTTATTAGCGGCTTGTGATGCAACGACCGGCTGAACCACCCAAACTGGTGGGGCTGCTGGAGTCTGATACTGGGGAGCCATCTGCTCTGAGGTGTGAGTAGAGGCAGTATGTGCTCCCCCCCCCCCCCCCCCCCCCCAAGCTCGAAAGACGACTGGTGTCATCGGGAATGTGTCGGTATGGGCCTCACTGTCTATAAGGACCACCAAACGGACTATAGCGTCCTGAAGTACTGGAGTGGCAATGAACCCCTCCGGGACCTGAGCTGGTCCAACGGGTACAGTCTGAGCTGGAACCTCCTCCTTAAAATCTACATGGGATCCACTGCGGGTGCTTCTGCTCGAGCTCTAGGCTGAGCTTTGCCTCTACCTCTACCTCGGCCTTTGGACCTCTACCCTTGGTCGTAGCTACAACTGGGGGATCCGACTACTGATGTTGTGTGTGCTCCGCCATCAGCGAGAGAACAAGAATAGAAGGGTTCAATCATCAATGATAGAATAAAATCGCACGACAGAGAAGGATAGAAGCGAAATTATTCCTAAATTCCATAGCCTCTGAAAGATAGGTACAGACATCTCCGTACTGATCCTCGAGACTCTACTAAGATTGCTCGTGACTCGTGAGACCTCGGTAACCTAGTGCTCTGATACCAACTTATCAAGACCTAGAATCCATACCTCGGGGTCGCGATGGCACCTAACATCCACTTTCTAGGAAAGACGACGCGAGATAGTCAAATAGCCAAATTATAACAATTTAAGCAAATGATGATAAATAACGAGAGATAGGAATTTGATCTACTACAATACCAGCATAAGTCATGTAATAATCTACTCCCAAAGATCCGGAGTCATGAGTACACGAGCAACTAGAAGTTCTATAAGAAGAGTCTGAAATAAATACAACTATTTCGAAGAAAATGAACAGTAAAAGAGGGATGAGGAAGAGGACTTCAAGGTCTGCGGACGCTAGTAGATCTACCTCAAGTCTCCGTATGCAATTATCCGAGCTGACGTACCTCACGCACCGCTGGGACCAATACTAAAATCTGCACAAGAAGTGCAGAAGTGTAGTATGAGTATAACCGACCTAATGTACTCCGTAAGTGTCGAGCCTAACCTCGACGAGGTAGTGACGAGGTCATGACAGGACACTGATAAGTAGGGATTGTAACCGATTATTTTCTCTCTTTTACTCGTGTTTTAGGCAAAAACTACTTGAAGGTATTCTCGGAAACTAATGAAACATGCTTGCTTGCAGGAATTGTTCAAACTGAGCCAAAGGAATCAAAATCAACTCACAAAGGAGTCAAAAGTTGAAAGCGGCCGCGAAAGCTATGATGTGGTCGCGGTCAAAATTATGCGGTACGCAAGAGGGAGATTCAGAGAGTGTGATTTTGGGCTAAGTGATGAGCAAAGACCGTACTAGAAATATGCGGCCACGAAACTCCATGTGCGGACGCGATTAAAATTACGCGGACCACGATTACTGAGAGAAGACTGGACCACACCAGAATTGTGTGGCCGTGGAAGTTCCTTGTGCGGCTGCGATTGAAATTATATGGTCCGCAAGATAAAGAATCAGAGAGTTGATTTCAAGCCAAACTCAAAAACGCGGACCGCATCACTTTTATGCGGCCGCATAATCTGGAGCGTGGCCGCTCTTAGAATTACGCGGTCCGCGAAAGTTCAGCTCAATCCATATTCAAAAGAGAAGAATGTGGACCGCATCAGAATTATGTGGCCACGAAAGCAAGAGTGCGGCCGCACTCAGAATTACGTGGACGCATAACCTCTGCAGGGGTATTATTGTCAGATATTTTTAGCTTAGTATAAATAGAACTTTTTGTCATTTTTAGGGCACGACAGGTTATGTTATGTTTTGTATGAGCACCTGTGACGGCCGATTTTACTGTTTTCGGAAATATTTGTACTAGATTCACTTCTTAACATTAGATTTTCATTTCATAAATTAATATTACGGATTTTATCTTCATTTCATCTTTAATTTCTGTTATTTCCATGAGTAGCTAAACCCATAGCTAGGGTTGTGACCCAACCCTAGTATGGGTATTTAATGGGTATTTGATTTTAGGGCTTGAATGTGAATGGTTTAGTTATATTTAACCCTGTTCTTGCTAGAACTCAAGAATTAATGGTTGCAAATATTGATTCATGCCTTCATGACTTAGTCTTTAATTGAGAAAAAGGGACTAAGTCTAGGAAAACTAGGCTTAACAAGGAATTGGGGTGAACTCAAGAAATTGACAGTCCCAATTAAAGGGATAAACCTAAAGATAGTAATACCCAACTTGAGCTAATATCACTTGATTTGCATGGATACCCATTTGGACTTGAAAAAGCCAAATTGGGCAAAATCACTCAAACTACCGAGAGGTATAGAGTGAGTACCCGGGTGTGATAGCTATATTACAATCCCAACTAATCAAGCTTGCCCTAGATTTTTCTACCCGTTAGATATCCACCTAGGTAGAAGTCACTACCCTAGTCTCTTTAAACATTTAAAAAACAACAACAAAAATATTGTCCTTAGTTTCAATTATTACAATCTTTAGAGTAAAGTTAGAAGTAGAAAAACCAATCAAGTTTGTGGAAGTACAATTAAAGCTAAAACTTGCTATTAACTTAGGTATACACCTAATTTCACATTCTAACTCCCTGTGGATTCGATCCCGACCTTTGTTGGTTTTATTATTTAATCGACCACCTCGCTACTCAATTGTGGTATGGGTTTGGTACAGATCAAACACCTACGTAAATAAACCATTACAAGTATAGATACGAAGTGGTAACAAACACCGAGATTAACAATGTACAAACTGGGAGGGGACATGCAAAAGGGGAATGATACGATAGCTACAGCAGGAGTAACATCATGTAACAGCCAATTAAATCATCAACAATGACGATAGACGAACCGATGATATAAAAATGGCACGGCATCACTCTTCATGCTTTTACTCTCATCCTTACCACTAAATAATGACCTAAGTAACAGAAAATGGCACGGCATCACCCTTCGTACTTTTACTCTCTTCCTTGCCACAATATAATGAATAAATGATATAAATGGCACGGCATCACCTTCATGCTTTAACTCTTTTCCTCACTATGTATAAATCAATAAATGAGATAAATGCAATGGCACGACATCACCCTTCGTGCTTTAACACTCTTCCTTCCCGTGGAACATAGATAATATAATTTAGGAAGTAAATAATGCGGAGATTTGTATTTAGCGTCAAATATGATGCCAACGTACCAACTTCAAATTCCAAAATACTCAGCAATTACTAAATAAGCAATAAATAAGGAAAGAATGATCAAATAAGTAATATCCTAACCTAAGCATAGATATCGTAATTAAAGAGGCAATAAATCACAAGAAAATAATCCCCCCCACCCCGCACATGCTTTAACCCAACAACAATGCATAAGTACTCGTCATCTCACATAAACGTTGCACCCACATATTTAATCATGTAGGAAATATGCAAACAAGTCTTAATCCCTCAAGTCAAGGATAACCACGATATTTACTTTGCTCTGCAATCAAATCAGAGCTCAACCGGGGATTTTCCTCTAAAATCCGCCTCCTAACCAATCGAATCTAATCAAAATTGACTCAATAATATCAAATGATGCTAGGGAAATCAATTACAATACATAAAGTTAAGGTCTTTACACTTTTCCTAAAAAGTTAATAAAAGTCAACCCCGGGCTCGCTTTGTCAAAACCCAAGATTCGGACCAAACCCCGATTACTTATTCATCCCTGAACCCCGTTATATATTTTGTTTCAAACTCTGACCTCAATTCGAGGTCCAAATCACAAATATACAAAAATCCCTATTTCTAACAAAATCCCTAATTTCTACCATGAAAATACTAGATTTGATGTTAAAAATACTTGAAAAGTACTGGCTAATTGAAAATAAATAGATTAAAGTTGCTTACCAATGAATTTAGGAAAGAAATCTCTTGGAAAAATCGCATCTAGGGTAATTAGGGTTGAGAGTTTGAAAGAAATGAGCTAAATCCCATTTTTCACTCTTTTGTCCAGGCGGAGATGTCGAAATTGCGACCGCCCTGCAAATGCTAGAAATGCTTCGCAAATGCGAAGAAGCCCACATCTATGTTGTCATCGCATTTGTGATGATGTGTTCGCAAATGCGAACACTGGAGCTTTGCAAAACAATCAATTGATCGCAATTGTGATCCCTATTGTTCTCAGCCCCTTTTTGCAATTGTGAAGAAAAGTTCGCAAAATGCGAGGTTGACAGACTTGCCCAGACGTCGCAAATGCGACTCTCCCACCTCGCGATTGCGAGATTTGCAACCACACCAGCAACAAAGGGTCTTCAGTTATTCTTCTAAGTCCAAAATCACTTCGTAACCTATCCGGAACTCATTCGAGCCCTTGGGGGTCCAAAGCAAACATATACACGATGGTAATAACATCATACAGACTCGCTCGCGCGATCAAAATACCAAAATAATACCTAGAACTATGAATCGGACACCAAAACAAATGAGATTTTCAAAGAAACTTAAGAACTTTAAACTCTTCAATCGGACGTCCGAATTGTGTCAAATCAACTCCGTTTTGTACCAAATTTTGCAGACAAGTCATAAATACTGAAATGAACCTATTACATATTCCGGAACCAAAATCCGAATCCAGAAGATACAAGGTCAACCTACGGTCAATGTTCAAAATTCTTTACACCTTTAAACTTCTAGTTTTCAACAAATTGCATTAAATCAAGCTAGGGACTTCCGAATTCGATTATGGGCATACACCTAAGTCCCAAATCATGATACGGACCCACAAAATGTTGACCGTAATCACTTTTGGGTCCGTTTACACAAAACGTTGACCGTAGGTTAAAAACTTTCCGGAAAAAAGACACGGACTGTGCACGCAAATCGATGAGGCTAAACGGAGCTATGCGAGGTCTCGGAACATAGAAATGAAGGTGAAAACTGAAGATGACCTATCTGGTCATCACAAGCCGTTAGGTAAGGGCAAGTTTGTTTGTTTTTCTAACAGTAGGGATAAATTTGAACGTATAAATATAAATTATTTAGCATAGTACAAGGATAATTATGGCCCTTTTCCCTTTAATAAAATAATTCATATTAAGTAGATATTTTATGGCCTATAGTGTACTAGAAAACTTTATATAATTTATATGAGTGATCCCTTTCAATGTAAGTTAGATTATTGCGATGAATGTGTATTGACAATGAAACATACATAATTTTTTTGAAATCCCAAAAGAGTAAATATATTTGGACCAATCGTTACAATAATGGCAAAGACCTATTTATGAACCATCTATTGTTTGAAAAACGAAAAACAAATAAACATTTGTTGTGTCTCACATTAACTTGATAAAGCATTACCAACCAGAGCAAAATTGTTTTGCACAAATATTTTGACTATCAGAGTTGTGTAAGCAAACTTAACTTAATTTTTTTTAATTCTTGAAATTATTTATATACTTGTTGCTATATCTCTTCGCAGAGATCCTTGAATTTGTACCCCTAATATATGATATAAATCCAAGTAAATGATAAACTTTTTGTAATATTTTATCACAGATTGTCTAAGAATCAATTTACACATACAAGGCAATATGCATTGATAATGTTCATCATCCAAAATTATTGTTCTCAATAAGCTGAGATCTTTTTTACATGTAATTAAATCTATAGTTACATTTCATTTCATTCTAATTACGATTCCCTATTTTATTTAAATGAAGGGATTTTGGCATGAGGATTTTAAATTGACAAGTGTAACTACTTTATAATTGTTTGGATGCACAGTAGATATTTAAAAGGGATGTCTTCTAACAAGGTGCCAATTAATTTATATTTTAGAAAAGATGGTCACCAAGAATTTTTATTGGTACTGATAAAAGTGTTATTTTGCAGGAATATATACGACGAGAAAAATGTGTTATAAGCAAATTATGGCAGTTTTGCAAATTTGTATATTTGTCTTAATTTTATTTCCTGAAATATTCGTAAACTGTAGGATTAAAACTATTGAAGAAATAGAGTACATTTGCTATCTGCAATGCTAGAAGACTATATAGAATACAGTTGGACCTATTTAAGGATCTTACCGGAGATCAAATTATTGAAAAATGTAAAAAAGGTGTAAGATATTTGCCATGTGAAATTGATGGAGAAGTAGTTTCATAGTACATTTTACAGATGTTATTTTTGCGCCATATGATCCTTTTTACATTAAATAAGTAAAAAATAACATAGGAGATCTATAAATCAAACATGAAAAACTATTGTAAGATTGTTTTTATCTATGCAAATTGTAAGTGAGCATTGAAGATCATTCAACTGATATTGTTCGGTACCGACCTTATCCAAAATTACAAAATGGAACATTACTTCAACCTCTCTTATTTACTTATTCTTATGAAAATTGATAAATAATAACATCAAGTCATTTTTATGTACTCGTGATTAAAATCAAATGAATAGAGTGCAAATACCAAAAAAGTACAAAAATATATCAGGAGCGCAAAATTCAAAGAACTCCTTTTTATTAGTAGTTTCTTTTTTGTTTCACCTACATGGCCGCGATGAATGTTTTTACTTAAATTTATGATTTATATGCTATCAAATGAAAACCATAATCAATATTTTACCATAGATCTTCTAATAAATCATTTTATATTAGATATTATATATTGTGTAGACAATAAATTGCGTCGAGAAAATAAAATCAGGCCAACAAATATCGCAACAATCATAAAATTTTATTTCAAATACTTGAGTGTACAATCTCTATGGATTCTCTGATTCTTCTTTCCAATAGTAAATAAATTCAAGGGCATTTGAGCTTGATCTTGAACCTATATTTGTTTCCACGAACGATGATCTTGAATTTAACTAGCACGAACTTTGATTTGAACTCGTACTCCTTGAATCTTGACATGTTTTTCGTTCTTGAGCTTGAACTTGATTTCTTGAGCTTGAAGTTCTTCGTTCTTGATCTTGAACTTGATTTCTTGAACTTGAATTTGATTCCTTGAAGTTTGAAACTTGTAGAGAAATTTGCGACGGTTGATCCACGAGCTCTCTCTTGCTTCTTGTTATAATTTCTAGTGTCTTTTTTTGGCTTATGAAAATCCCTATTTACAGTTGTGGAAAGGAGGAGTTATGATAAGAATAAACTCTTTCCGACCAATCAAATTGAAGTATGACATGGCCGCATTTGATTGGCCAGAACATGTCACTTGCACACGTGGCGCGGTTTTATTGGCCTTTTAATGTGACTTGGCATGCCTTTTGACACATGGCATGATCCTATTGGCTCTTCTGTTTGACTTGGTGTGCCACGTCATTTGACATGTGGCACCAAACAGGGCTTCTAGGAAGATGGCATATTTGGCCTAATGAAGTGGGCTCTTCATTTGTAGCCCAACTAAATGGGCTAGCCCAATAGATTAAGATTTATTTATTTAATCCATATATATTGAACTTATATAAGTGACCCAATTATATTATCCCATAATATTTATTTGGACTAATATATTTAAAATATAACCAACTTATTTTATGAATTTAATTTCCATAAAATTTATATGTCTACAAATGCCCCTACTTCAAGACTTGTCGGGATAATTTTGTTAAAACTTAGGCAAGGGTTGAAGTATTAATATGGCATCATTTATTTTCCCTCGTATAATCTGAATTATGCCAAGCACTTATGGATTTGAGGATTCCCTTAATCATTCAATTGGTTACTTGAATAATCTAAAATAACATTTCTTTCGTTGGTGCAAATCCTCATATCATCGATCATGGTGCTGCACAATTTTATAAATTGGCAAGTTTCAACTAAGCATCTCTTTGAAGATTACACGTAAGCAACACATGTGTTCCTTTGCCCATATATGTTATTTACCATTAGTTTTGTTTAATAACCTCGTGTACTTCAAATTTTTTTAAAAAGCCAAATCCTGCATTACAAGTAAATGTAGTGCTAGTAGATAAAGACTTTGTATGCCTTTGTAACTCCAAAAGGATAAGTACACGAGCTTTTATATATGTGTCAAGCTAGTAGTACTTCCATTACCTAAGTCAGTTACTGCCTTAGGTAACGCTCCTATATCGTGCTTTATTTGTTTTTCGTTGTCTGTTGCCACTTTTCTTTTAATTCGTAGGTTGAATAAACAAGGACAAGCTCTTGTTCAAACAAAAGACCTATGCAAATCGGAGAGATAATGCCCGAGAATCGGAGGCATAATCTTAAAGCGCAAAGGTTCATACAGCCTATAAAATGACAAAATCCATGATAGCATATAGGAGGACAAATTCTCAACAGCATATAGAAGGATCAATCCGCAACAAGACCGGCTTAAGGTGCAAAGGGACTTAAATGTCCACCTTAAGATTGTAAAATTACATATCCTTTTAAGGACAAACTCATGAAGAAGCCAACTTAAGGTGCAAAGGGACTTAAACGTCCACCTTAAGATTGGAAAATTATAGTCCCTTTTGAGGACAAACCCATGAAGAGGCCAACTTAAGGTACAAAGAGACTTAAACGTCCACTTTAAGATTGGAAAGTTATGATCCCTCTTGAGAACACACCCGCAGAGGAGGCCAATTTAAAGTGCAAAAGGACTTAAATGTCCACCTTAAGATTGGAAAATTATTATTCCTTTTAAGGACAAACCCCCGAAGAGGCCAACTTAAGGTATAAAACGACTTAAACGTCCACCTTAAGATTGGAAAGTTATGATCCCTCTTGAGGACAAACCCGCGGAGGAGGCCAATTTAAGGTGCAAAGGGACTTAAATGTCTACCTTAAAATTAAAAAATTATTATTCCTTTTAAGGACAAACCCCCGAAGAGGCCAATTTAAGGTGCAAAGGGACTTCAATGTTCACCTTAGCATTGGAAAATTAGAAAACTTCAATGTCACGACCCAATTTCACTTATAGGTCGTGATGCCGCCCAATACTACAGCTAGGCAAGCCAACTTAATAAATTAAGCATATATATATTGAGAAAATTTAAAACCAAGAAAATAATAAAAATACCAAATTCTACCAATGTGTGTGCCAAGACCTGGTGTCACAAGTGTATGAGCATCTAGTAGATTATACAAAACCTCAAATACTGTCTGAAATAAAAATAGACAGAATGAAAACAATACAAGGAGAGACACTAGTAGCTGCAGAACGGTTCAGAAAGGCAGCTCACCACTATGCCCCTGGATAATGTGGATGTAAGACGATAGGTCCCCCACTAGTACTTGCCTCAGGTCCTGCACAGAAAGTGCAGCAAGTGTAGTATGAATAAACGATGTGTACCCAGTAAGTATCAAGCCTAATCTCGAAGTGGTAGAGATGAGATGGCCGACTTTGACACTCACTATGGGTCAATAATAATAACTGAAATACAACTAGAATATCTAAATCAGCACGATTCATAGAATTTACAATAAGTTATTTAACCAGCGAAAATAATTATATTCCTTCAAATGCAACAATTTTCAATATATTAATTAAATTTCTTAAATTCAAATAATTTCTAATTTATCAATTAATCTCATTTACAGGAATAAAAATTAATTCCTTAACAAGCAGGAATAATAATTCATTAAATTTCAAGGATTCTCCAATTTATCAATTAGTTTCGCAAGCTTGAAATAACTATTAAAATATCGTGTAATTATTATGTCACGACCCGAAATTCCTACCTTCGGACCGTGATAGCGCCTAACATTTCACTTCCTAGGCAAGACAACGTTAGAATAATATTATCCATTTTTAAAATAATTTTAAATTTATTAATAACAAGGAAGCAAATGCGGAAGCAATTTTGAAATAATCCATAAAAACCACGGTGTCTAAATACCATCCCAGAATTTGTGTCACAAGTGCACGAGCTTCTAGAATAAATATAAATAAAGGTCTGAATAAAATAAAGCTGTCTGGAAATAAACACACATCAAAAGTACAATAGACGGGGACTTCAGAACTGCGGACGCCATGCAGTTATACCTCAAGTCTCCGCTGGTAGCTGAAATCCGAGCAAGTCTATGGTACGCCGCTGGGACCAACTCCAAAATCTACACA